>OY829509.1:10908243-11123981 GCA_963691665.1 Clepsis dumicolana
CCAAAAAGCTCGAAAAGTTCTGGGACATTTCTTGAAAATTTCATAGAACATAAGAAATTATTTATTGAATCAGGCGTTACTTTGCGGAGGTCCATATTTATGAACTAAAAAACAATTACTTTGCTCACCCGCGACCACTAATGACAAATAGTTATATCTGTGCGGCAAATGTATGTTTCCATGCAACACCTCCACCTCCACTGCTACACGAATCAACACATGCCACACAGACCCAACTATCACCACCACCACTATACTAAACGCTGACGCGTTTCGGCACTCTCCACGAGGCCATTTACGAAGCACAACAACAACCGCTCAACATGCCACCACTTCCACTACTGACATATGTAAACCATGTACTCAACTTAGTTAATGACAAAACCAACGTACCCACTAATATTTTATAAATTCCAAACTACCCTTTTATGTAAGTCCTAAACTACCCTTTTTTTAAGAAATGAATTCCAAACTACCCTTTTTATTTTTATTTTTAATCTACGCCAGGTACCCCGTTATTTTTAACCGAGTACGGTAAAAAGAGAAGTCATGTTCTCATTATTACTATGACACATTATTAAAATTAGAACCAAGTCGTAACAAAGGCGAAGAAACCAAATTAACTTGTTCATTAATAATAGACCCCATGTTGTTGTACCTAATTATTTCCAATTGTTCTAAAACCGATAGCCGCAAACCCTTATCACAATAATGTAAAATTTCGTACGTATCTGAGTCTAACAACGAATGATTCGTTTCTAATAAATGCTTGGCAAAGTTTGATTTCTCTGGATGATCATGCCTATATGACGAGACATGCTCTTTAAATCTAGTATCAAAGCTTCGACCGGTTTGTCCAATGTATACTTGACTACAGTCGCCACAAGTGAGTTTATATACGCCCGACCTGTTCCCTTTATCCACCTTTTCTTTGTTATTACAAAGTCTAGAACGTAAAGAATTAGTAGTCTTAAAGGCAACATTGATGTTATTTGATTTTAAAATATTATAAATCTTGTCAGACAACCGGCCAACATAAGTAATACTAGATCTAAATTTGTTAGTAGGCTGAGATGGCAACGCAGAGTAAAGCATGCTATTCACTATCCGTCCCTGCTTCTTTTGAACCAGACTATTAACCATTGCTGTACTATAACCATTTGTTGTTGCTATCTGATATATAGTATGTAACTCAGAATCATAATGCTCTTTCGAAAGAGGTACAGTTAGTAGTCTATGTACATAACAATGGAAAGCAGCCAGTTTATGCTGCCATGGGTGAGTAGAATTTGCAGGTATGACAGTATCTGTGTACGTAGGCTTACGGTAAATTTGAAACTGGTGCCTATTATTTACTCTTGTAATAGTTAAATCCAGAAAATTTAATGAACGATTTTCCTCTAATTCTCGTTTGAACTTTATTTTTGGATGTTTGTTATTGAGAGCACTAATAAACAAATCTAGCTGCCTCATACTCCCCTTCCAACATAAAATTAAATCATCAACATACCTATAATAATATACTAAATTGCTGTTCCCCACTATATATTGTTTTTCAAAGTTATCCATAAAAACGTCAGCCATTAAAGGACTAAGAGGTGACCCCATTGCTAAACCATCACTCTGCAAATAATATTGACCATTAAATCTGAAATAATTTTGTTTCATGCATAAAGTTACTAATTCTATTAACTCACAAACCTCCCCCGGATGTAAACGCTTCCTTTCTAAGTGACATCTAAGAATATTTAAGGTTTCACTATATGGTATGTTGGTAAACAAACTATCCACATCTAAAGAAAGTAATGTTGAGTTTGGCGGTATATTAATGTCTTTAATTTTATTTACTAAATCTGAACTATTCTTTAAACTATATATTGGCTTAAAAGAAGATTTTTCCCGAACAATGCTATTTAACTTCCTCGCTACTTTATACGCTGGAGCACTCACGTATGAAACAACAGGGCGAACAGGAACACCATCCTTGTGAATTTTAGGTAAACCATATAAAATTGGTGCCTGCGGATTCATAGGAATCACATTGCTCCTCTTTTGTTCGGTGTCAAAGGCAAATGCAGAATTTTTCAGAAGGTTTTTTAGGTCTTTATGAAACGCGGCGGTGGGATCCCTACGTAAATTCAAAAAACCCTCTCCTTGAATGATGTCATTTACTTTATCATTATATTGACCCCTTTCTAAAACAACAATACAATTGCCCTTATCGGCCTTAGAAATTACCAAATCATTGTCATGGTAATAATGTGTCATAGTAATAATGAGAACATGACTTCTCTTTTTACCGTACTCGGTTAAAAATAACGGGGTACCTGGCGTAGATTAAAAATAAAAATAAAAAGGGTAGTTTGGAATTCATTTCTTAAAAAAAGGGTAGTTTAGGACTTACATAAAAGGGTAGTTTGGAATTTATAAAATATTAGTGGGTACGTTGGTTTTGTCATTAACTAAGTTGAGTACATGGTTTACATATGTCAGTAGTGGAAGTGGTGGCATGTTGAGCGGTTGTTGTTGTGCTTCGTAAATGGCCTCGTGGAGAGTGCCGAAACGCGTCAGCGTTTAGTATAGTGGTGGTGGTGATAGTTGGGTCTGTGTGGCATGTGTTGATTCGTGTAGCAGTGGAGGTGGAGGTGTTGCATGGAAACATACATTTGCCGCACAGATATAATTATTTGTCATTAGTGGTCGCGGGTGAGCAAAGTAATTGTTTTTTAGTTCATAAATATGGACCTACGCAAAGTAACGACTGATTCAATAAATTAATTATCAGTCAGTCAGTTGGTCTACTTGGTCTTCACAGCCTCGCAAGGCTGGAAGCTATTCCTACACTTCATAGGCCGAAATTCCTTGGCGTACAACACGCCAAATTTACCTTGGTCTTATCTACTTCGCTTGGAGCTAGGGTGCTATGGTTCAGGGCCGAAATTCCTTGACGTACAACGCGCCGAATTTACCTTGGCCTTATCTACTTCGCTTGGAGCTAGGGCGCTAGGATTACAGGGCCGAAACTCTTTGGCGTACACTACGCTGAGTTTACCTTGGCCAATCTACACTTTGTACTGGAACTGGAGCGCTTGGTCACAGGGCCGAAACTCTTTGGCGTACACCACGCTGAGTTTACCTTGGCCACGCTGTGAATCTAGGGACCTACTGTGCACAGTGATGAAGCTATAGGTCGTCAGACTACGTACTTACTTGCTCACCCAGAGCTTTGACTTCAATAATACTCGAAACAGATACTTTATACTTGGGTGTTTGGACACTTGGGGACGTAGATGTTCAGATATTTAGGACACTTGATTTTATACCTAAATACTTAGATACTTTGCTAGATACTTAGATACTTAGCTTTCATTGTACGATGGGATTTCCTGTCGCAATAAGTTTTGAACTACTTTACGTGATGACTTATCACTGGCACTGACTATTTTAAGCTGACTTACTTTTACTGACAGCGTCGCTACGGGGTTTTCATCGTCGGGTGACATCATCGTAGTGTTGCCATAGGAGAATTCGCGTGACGTCGCGACACTCCGTGAGTAAACGCGGCACTCACCTCGCCGATACTTTCTTCATACCCAATTTTTCTTCTAATATGTGTTGTACCCTCTCGGTTGAAACGTTTACAGCATCAACGATTTCTCGAAGTTTAATTCGGCGGTCGGCTAAAACGATATTTTCAATTTTCTTAACCATATCGTCTGTAGTCACCTCAACTGGCCGGCCTGGGCGATCCTCATCAAAGACGGTTGTTCTCCCCCGCTTAAACTCGTTATACCAATATCTGACAGTTGTCATAGAAGGAGCACATTCATGGTAAACCTGGTGATTTAGAAAACGGGTACTTATAAAACAGCCCTCGTAGTCCTCCAGCGGGACAGACGGACGACTCAGACTGTGACGGGACTGTATGGTTTTACTTTCCTTTGACTATCCCTTATGAGATGAACTAGATTAAAAAAACTTGAATGACATTGACATTTATTGACTTTAGTGACCGTTCTCCAGTCTCCTGTTTTGTATTGTATTGCATTATCTTTACAGCTATTCCATTGTGACTTGTGTTGTGTGACTCAGGGTGGGCTTTCCATATCAACCTAGTAGTTTCCTGTTAAAACCCGTTCGATGATTATTTGGACTTCATTCGAAGCTTAAAAGGTCAATTACTATTGGATTAGGCGTTTCCGTTGCTAGTTTTTGGACTGTTCTTTCTGTGGTGCAATAAGGTGCGTATTTAATTATTGTTTTGTTCAAGATGTAATTGGTCGCCTATGAACTAAGTTTGACCTCAATAGGTCACAGTTTCTTCTCAACAAGGTATTAAATACTGAAATTGTAATCATTTTGTTCGCAGAGCTCCAAAAATGTCGCTATATCCGACGTTGGAGGATATGAAGGTGGATAACATGGTGCGGGCTCAAATGGGGCAGCAGCAAATGCTGCCCGTGTACAATTACTCGCCGGCGCCGGCACTGGCCACTCCCAGTGCACCATCCCGAACTGGCCACTACTACCCCGCCCTGGGAGAATATATGGGACTCGAGTTTTCTGATAGCGTCATTGCAGCCAACATGCCCGAGTACCAGGTGCAAACTGTAAGTTTAATACTTGACATTTTAAATGATATGCCATCATACACACAAAATTCCACAGGGTGTCAAATTTCAGTATAAGTGTTGATTGAAGTAGAATAGTGTTGTGGGTAACTCCTATCTATTTTTTAAAAACAATTTACAGGTTCAATCTGGTGGGGCTGTGACTAGTCTTGTTGCACCAATTTCATCCCAATCACTGACTCTGCAGAAAGCAACCGTGACACAAGCCATAAGACAAGTTGTGCTTTGTAAGGATAAGGATGGTAAATGTGGCGTGCGCCTGCATTCGGTTAACAGTGGAGTGTTTGTGTGCTATGTGGCTACAGGCAGCCCTGCTGCTCTAGCAGGCCTTCGGTTCGGAGACCAGGTGCTGGAAATCAACAATGTGGCTCTCGCTGGCATGACCATGGACAAGTGTCATGAGCTGTTGAAGAAGGCAGCTACTAATGGAATTACCATGGCTGTACGTGACAGGTAAATATTCCGATTTTTTTATGCATTTATCATGATTCATTGAAATGTATTCAAAACTTTGTAATTTTAACCTATTAATATGAATAACCATTTTACAGGCCCTTTGAGAGGACTATTACCTTACACAAAGACTCCATCGGACATATTGGCTTCCACTTCAAGGATGGAAAAGTAGTTGGCCTCGTAAAGGACTCTTCCGCAGCCCGCAATGGCATGCTAACTGATCATCAGATACTGGAAATTAACACAATTACTGTTGTTGGACTGAAAGATAAAGAGATATCGAGAATAATTGATAGCAGCCCCTCTGTTGTAAACATAACCATTATTCCTCATTATATTTACAAGCACATGATAAGCCAGTAAGTGTTTTGCAAACATCATCATATATATTTTACAACATAGTATCTAATTGCTGAAGTTGGAATGAACAGTTTATTGTTATTACTTACTCATCATAGGGCTAAGTTGTGATTCAACATTAATTTGAAACTCAATTTGTGGTTATCCCGATAGTTGTGTTTTGAGTTTAAGTACTTTATGCTGTCATATTTATTTAGCAAACATGGAAAAATATGGTATTTTTAGGGTAGTCAATATCCTTACAGTTTCGCCATGTCCGTCTGTCCGCGTGTCTCCGAGACTCTTGCTGTGCTACTAGAAAGCTGTAATTTGGCATGGATATACACATTAATCACGCCAAAAAAGTGGTAGAATAAAAAAAATCTTGTGGTATCTTCCATACACATAAAGTGGGAATGACTTTTTTTCTTGCATTTCCCATGGTGTGGGATACCTGCCAGCGAAACTGTTGTATTTGTAAGTAGGATAGGTATATGATATGGCAGTAGGTAGGGTAGTGCATAATTAAATTAGTGAATTTTAAAGGAAAACCATCACAGCTAAGTAGGCTTTACATTACATGTTAAAGAGTTGACCATTTGACCAACTCATTAAAATGACTTGCATAATAAACACAAACCTATTAAAATAGATATGCAAGGACTTTTTCCTAATAGCTACAGAACCCTATCCTGGGCGTGTCCGATACACACTTGGATCGTGTTTTATAAAGCTACAAGTTGTAATTTACATGTGGACATCTCTTTCTAAAAAAAGGTGATAGAATGAGACTTGCGCTTGTAAATTGTAACTTGTAGGTTTATAAAACACGGTCTTGGTCGGACACGCTTATGCTTTAGTAGGTAGTTGGCTTTGTTGTGAGTAGCCCTTATCTACAACCAAGTTCTGCTGAATATGCCAGTGTGTGTAAATAATAAAATTTTAATTTGTTTATGATTACATGAATGGATATTTTGTCTGTTACAGGATGTCGTCGTCTCTCTTCAAGGATCTTAACCGCACACCAGCTGTTTAATAACAAAATGATTTTATAAACAACACGTTTCATATCTTACAAAATTTACCACATGTTTTATAGGACTAATATCACGAATTTATATTATTTTAAAAGTTCAATGGTTGGCACAGTATTTGTATTCCTAGTTATCCAAAAAAATTAACACTACCTAGGTACTTTATTCAGTCAATTAAGAAATTATTTTGATAAACTATATTATGTTTCTACAACTTTTTTATTTGTAAAGGCTGTGATATTAAATTCTGTCAGAGTCAAACAAAGTGATAGAAAATCGCAAATTATTGGCCAAATTTTACCTAAAGTCAGTTTATTGTGTTCGGTTTCGTAACGTAGTTGTGTAAATTACCGCTGTCCGCTATTTGGGTACACGGTGCTAATTAGACTGTCCTAGTTTCTCTTGCTGGAAGTCTTAAATAGGTACTACATATTCATGAGTCACCGTAAATTCCGTAATATTGACTGGAGAATTTGTTGCCTTGTTTGCGACAAATATGAAATTAGTCATGCGCCCTGTGCTGATAACGCAGTCATTTGATCGAGTTTCGGTTTCCTTATTTTTTATATGAAATAACGGGACGGAAATAACCAACTCGCGAGCTTATCACTACATTGGTTACAATAAATATCATAAAATAAAATTAAACGTAACGTGTGCGCGAGTTGGGAATTTTCCCGAAACCAGATTCTCTAGCTCGCGCGCCTTTTTCTCGCTTGTCGCTCAGTCCGTCCCTTTCCTAGTGTTTGAATCAGTAGAGGATGCACTGAGCGACAAGCGACAAAATGACGCCAGTGCTCTGGTCCAGTTAACAGTGGCTAACTCATTATGATTAGGTGTAATGTTAATCGTATATATTTTTCCTCTACAATGTTATATATTTAACAGTATTTATGTCAAATTACTTCACTTGCTCTGTCATTCATTTGCTTCTTCGAAATTGTATGACGACGTGCCTTTTTTTCAAGTTTCAAGGGTACCTATAAGGATCTGAAGTTCTATAAAATGTTGGACAATGAAAGCCTGCAAACATCTCGATGTCGTTGTTTAACTAATGTAATCCAAATGCAATATAGGAATTAATGAGTCACCTTTTTCAGAGATATGTATACAATTAAGTAATCATTAGGTTAGTTAAAGCGCGTAATTTTGTACTACGATATAATTGTTCATAATTCTTTTCATTAGTAAACACTGCAGCACCAACAACATTCCTCAGGAAATAGCACCAGCATTTATTCAATTGGCTTACTGATAATCGTAACATAAAGGGGACAAATACCCATCTTCATCGCTAATTGTTTCGCTCGTCCAGTAAATTTCGAAGTGTGATATTATTCCTTTTAAGGACCACGTGCCATTGCTTAACTTCTGTTCTTACTAGCCCATTTGACGATTCATTTATTAAAAAAAAAACAAGCCAAGTGATCTACACTGTCACTGTTGTAGTAGATCAAACAGGCATTAAGACTGTTACTTTTCTTATGCTTACGTAGTTATACTTGGAAGTTATATTTTACAATTTGACACTGATATTTAGATTAGTTATATATTCGATAAATATACATATTACATATCTTATGCTTGTGATGCTCTTTCGTATGGGCTGGGCGAAGGTAGTTTATCATTTGTAAGAAGTATCGCCAAGCCTACGAAACCGTCACTCAAGCATAAAGCATTTTCTATAGTGTGTATGTTGCCATTATAACTGTTATGCTTCTGGTTTGATTAATCTTCGTTTAGGTAAATGTGAAAAGATTCTAAGTTAGTGTGTAGACTCGTAGAGTTAGATTTAAGTAATTCATCCTTATTAATTTTAAAGACGGTTTTTCTATGGAGGTAAGTACCTAGTGTGTGTAGTCGAGTTGCTGGCAATAATCCGTTAATTGTAATTAATTTCAATAAGTTTATATCATTATTCATTATATCCGTTATCTATTACTGACATACTGTCAGATAAAGTAGTTATACATTTTTGATATGTGCGTTGTCAAGATTAAGAACCTTAATTTTCTATTCGAACGAAAGCCTTAACTGTTTAGCAAATATCAATTAATGTAAGTTAGAAAAGATATTTGTCAGTTGGTCCGTTATAATAGCATTTTATATAGAATAAAGTAATTTTTGAAAAACTTAAACTTTTATTAATCAGCTAACGAACATTAGGTAAATTACAAAATTACATTACATTACAAAAGTGGGTAATTATAGTTTCGTAACTTCTGCTCAAGGACCATAAAACCAAGAGGACTGCCAATGGCTATACAATGTCGCATTCCTGTAAAATAATGAGTCTGCTGTAGCTAGTTTCAATATAGAGAGGTCTCTGTACCATTATTTTTCTATGAACATCTATGAACTGAAGAAAAAACGAATTTTGATGGCGCTTTTGTGTTAGCCAGAGGTCTAAATGTCATACAAAAATAATGGTACAGAGACCTCTCTATATCGAAACTAGCTACAGCAGACTCATTATTTTACAGGAATGCGACATTGTATAGATAGCCATTGGCAGTCCTCTTGGTTTTATGGTCCTTGAGCAGGCTTATTATTTCAAAGGAACGCGGCATCGTATAGACACTGGCAGTCCTCTTGGTTTTATGGTCCTTGCTTCTGCTGATATTACCGAAGAATAGACTAAATAACATGACCTGTTGACCATGACATGTTCTACACTTAATCGTTCAACATTCGAACCATTTGAATCATGACCCACTGTCGTAGACAGAGAAAGATATATACCGCTGGATACTTCTTACTCACTTACACACAAAAAGGAGGGCTTAATACACAATTATTCATGGCGAAAAGAGACAAAGATATCTATTTTCTGTCCCTCATCGTATGGCCGGGTTTTTCAAGGTTGCGCTTCGCAATGCTCAAACAAACTGACGTTTGTCGGAAAGAGCGGAAGCAGTTAATTGATTTTCACGTTTAAAAGTTGAAATTGTAAAATATTCCGTGATTTACTTGCGCTAAAAAGTGGCCGGTGATATAATATATTTTTAGCTTTTACATCTGTGATAATGGCGCGGTGTAGTGTTACTGGCTGTAAAAGCGATATTAGAAGGAAGGTTACTGGGTTATCATTTCATTCGTAAGTAGACAATTTATTCTCGTATATTTTGTTATTTCAATGACTAATGTAGTTATATTTTATGGTTGTTAACTATGTGCGTTACATTTTTGTTAAATTTGTTAGATTTCGGCTATATTTCTGATATTTTTGCTTTATAACCTCAAAGATTAGTGTTGCTAGTTTCTAGAATAAAAAACACAATACCACCATACCACAATAGGGTAATTCGCAATATATCAAAAAATATACCTATTTCATTTTTATGAAAATTTCAGATTTCCCGCTGACCCAAACCTTAGAAAATGGATAGAAGCTACGGGAAAAATCAATTATGTGCCAAATTCTTCATCAAAAATATGAAGTGAGCATTTGGACCAAACATTGCTTTGGAAGAATGGGAAAACAACAGTACTTCACTCATTAACTTTGTAGAGCTTCTTAATGTTATTTATACATTTTCACCTAATATGTGTTTCATTTAATTATTTTAAGTGTTTAACTTACCTACTTAAATCAATAATATACTTACACAATACAAGGTAATATTATAGTAAGAGAATTTAGTTCAACATTGAACTTCCGTGAGACAATCATAGTGAAATAAAACTGATCACTCACAACAATAAAATTTTAACCGTGATAGTGGCTTGTTGGTGCCCCCAAGTTGGAAGACTGATAAATACTGCTAGATAAACATAATTTAGTGGTGATATTTGCTGGATCGATTATTACAATCAGTCAAGGTATGAGTTAAAGTACATTATTCGACCTATAATAATTATGGTACTAATGCAGACTGTGGGGTAATTTTTTCATTACTTGGCAACCGTGAATATTGTATGTACTTTATCTGTTGTCCTTTTCGGTGGCACGCTTGCTAGCATTCTTTTGTATCTTTATTCTATGCCCACTGTAGAACGTTCCCAAAGTAAGTGTCATAATGATTTTCCTTGTCAGGCCATGCGATGTCACATTTTCGAAGAAAAGGTTCCATAGTAAGTAGGTCACAATTCAGTTGGTTCGATAGTAGGTACATCCGGTTCGTATTGCAGTCGTTGCATCTACGACGTTTACGAGTAAAACCAATAGGTACAGTCAAGTGCAAAAATATGGGTGTATACAACTGACTCAAAATTAATATGTCCCGTGGCTCTTACGAGGGCTGTTAGATAAGTACCCGTTTTCTAAATATATTAATATCACTGGCCGCAAATAAGTATACCACCTTTTTAAGCCATTTTTCAGAGGCGGGAAAATTAAAAAAAAAATGGCATTCTTTTGTTTTTTTTTTCTCATTTGACAACGATTCAGTGAAGGCGTGAACTTAAAATTGTTAAAATGGAGAAAGAACAGTATCGGTCTGTAATTAGATTCTTATTTTTGGAAGGAAAAACATGTGATGAAATAAAGTAAGAATGCAAGCGGTTTACCATGAATGTGCTCCTTCTATGGCAACCGTCAGATATTGGTATAACGAGTTTAAGCGGGGGAGAACAACCGTCTTTGATGAGGATCGCCCAGGCCGGCCAGTTGTGGTGACTACAGACGATATGGTTAAGAAAATTGAAAATATCGTTTTAGCCGACCGCCGAATTAAACTTCGAGAAATCGTTGATGCTGTAAACGTTTCAATCGAGAGGGTACAACACATATTAGAAGAAAAATTGGGTATGAAGAAAGTATCGGCGAGGTGGGTGCCGCGTTTACTCACGGAGGAGCAAAAACGGAACCGACTGACTACTTCGGAGCAGTGTTTGGCCGTGTTCAAACGTAACCCGAAGGAGTTTCTGCGTCGTTTCGTGACCGTGGACGAAACGTGGGTCCACCACTACACCCCGGAAATGAAAGAGCAGTCGAAGCAGTGGATTTTACCGGGTGAACCTGCTCCAAAGAAAGCAAAAACCGTCCCATCGGCTGGAAAGGTCATGGCAACCATTTTTTGGGATTCGCAGGGTATTATACATATTGACTATTTAGAAAAGGGAAAAACAATAACAGGGCAGTACTATGCCAATTTATTGGATGAATTTGACGCCGTGTTAAAGGACAAACGACCCCATTTAAAAAAGAAAAAAGTACTGTTTCATCACGACAACGCCCCGGTTCATTCGTCCAGAGTTGTGACGGCTAAATTAGCACAGTTACGCTACGAACTATTGTCTCACCCCCCGTATTCTCCAGATTTGGCCCCATGCGATTTCTTTTTGTTTCCCAACCTAAAAAAATGGCTCGGTGGCAAGCGATTTGGATCAAATGACGAAGTCATTGCCGCCACAGAGGCCTATTTTAATGACTTTCCAAAATCATACTTTTTGGATGGTTTATTGAAGCTTGAGTATAGGTGGAACAAATGTATAGAGTTAAAAGGTGACTACGTAGAAAAATAAATGCATATATAAAAAAAAATGGTTTTTTTTTCCACAAACGGGTACTTATCAAACAGCCCTCGTATGTCGGCGAATTAAGGTTGTGGTATTATTGTGGTGGATTAATACGATACTTATTTTTTAATACAGTTGCTCAAAAAGTGGTACATTTTGTAGCTACGTTTCATGCGGAAAGTTGTATTTTTCGTACTAGTGCTTTTTACTTTTCCAAGGCGCCGGCGGCACCGGGCCGCCTTCCTCCACCTGTGCCGTGTTTTATAAAGCTACAAGTTACAATTTACAAGCGGAAGTCTCTTTCTAACAAAAGGTGATAGAATGAGACTTCCGCTTGTAAATTGTAACTTGTAGCTTTATAAAACACGGCCCTGGGCGCCGGCGGGTGGTGGTGATGGTGGTGGTGGGCGGCCCGACCCCCTCGTTGTAATTTTTTCGCAAATTTATTAAAAACGTCGTTTGGTACACGTGCGGAAGTGTCATTGTCACTCGTCCCGAGACTCGACCCTCGTCTTGCGGCTCGGGCCTAGACACCTAGGGACTCGTGCATAATGACATACTTTCCGCACTTATATCAAAAAGTACTATTTGCACTTGACCTTACCAACGGCGAAGCACAGTAAGTAGTGGCACAACTTTAACAACACGCAAATATGCAAGTTCTAAGTCTCCGACTGGTCCTCACTTCTTCCGGTAGGTTACAACAACCGCCTGCGTGCGGCACCTACACCTACCTATCGCAGAAAGGAATACGGTACTGAATTTGAAATGAAATTCAGTCCTTATTTTTTCATTACGTTGTTATAGCCCAGTCACATTCTACGCGATGTGAAGTTGCTTTTTTGGTAAGCTTTGCTTTTATGTTATTTTGATCCCTTAGGGGAGTGTGAAATAATGTTTTGCAAGCAAAAAAAAGTTGTGCTACCTGCGTAATACCAAGTAATACGTAGGTACGAGAAAAACTGCAAAATTTTCAGACCTTTTCCCGATTTATCCCTTCATTCGTATGAAGCGTGTGGTATTTGATGATAACGAATACCTAACTACTTAGCTAATACAGCGAACACTTTAATCAACACATTTTATTCAGACCAGCATAATACACCTACCTAATGATGTTGATGACGTCACCATTTTTATTTAAATATTATAGGGCTTTCAAACGTTATTGTCCTATTATTGACGAAAGGGTCGATTGTCGGTATGATACATAGTTGAATACCTATAATTATTGGAATGGATTGTGAAAGATCGAATTGGTTTTAAATAAACATCAGGATATGCCCTTTGGAGCATTTTGAAATAGGAACGGTGTTGCAGAGCCCGCCGGCAGGAGCGCGCACGCGGTCGGCGGCGCCCGTGCTTGCGGCTCATATCACTCAGTCTCATTGAATTGGAAACAAAAACGAAGTACCTACCGAAGGGCCTGTCTATAGTACATAGTACAGGTTTTGCCTAGTTTGGGACTAGGTCAATTGGTGTCAAATTGTCCCGTGATATTTATTTATTTTATTTATTTATATTATAAATAAGTATAGCGTACTTATTATAGCGTGATATTTATTTATTTTATTTATTTATATTATAAATAAGTATAGCGTACTTATTTATAATATAAATAAATAAAATAAATAAATATCACGGGACAATTTGACACCAATTGACCTAGTCCCAAACTAGGCAAAACCTGTACTATGGGTACTAGACAACGGATAAACATACTTATATAGATAAATACATACTTATATACATATTAAACATCCAAGACCCGAGAACAAACATTCATATTCATCATACAAACATCTGCCCCGACCGGGATTTGAACCCGGGACCTCAAGCTTCATAGTCAGGGTCTCTAACCACTAGGCTATCCGGTCGACATATGTATATGCTTTAAACACAACTTCTGGGCACGTCCAGGATTTGGGCACGAAGAAGCTGTCTCCCTATTTATACATATGAACGCGCGTTGTTTGTTTTATTCATATTTCCTTATAGGTATACGTTTTCGGTTTTCGCTATACCTACACGCTTGGAATTGGTTTTAGCAGTTTTAAATGAGGTGGTAATTATATACGGTTAACACAAGTCTTTGGGATGGGAATAAGTAAGTAGCTACTTACGCAAATAGGTACTATGAAACCTCCAGTTTAAATTGAAACCTAAGCCGACCTAATCGCGCAATGTATCACTCCCAGGAGCGGTCATAGCGGCGAGTCGGTAACAAATGCCCACGCAAAGTGGAATTTTAATAGATACATTCCCGGTAATGTCGTGTCTATTGTTTTGTAGAAATAAAGCCGTAATGGACGGTCAGAGCGCCTAGTGTAATCGCCGACCAGGCCAAGAAATACGTCTCGATCGCGTTCGCGTTTAACAATTCTCATACTATTTGACACTTTAACGCAAACGCGATCGAGACGTATTTTGTGCTATTTGATTACACTAAGGGCACTGAAGCAGGTACTTATGCGTAACAAAATTCTTGCCAAAATCTTAACAATTTAATTTGGGATTCAAGTATTGTTTAATATTCTTTAGAAGTCAAGAAGTCCACTTTATGACAAGAAGGTAGTTAATTAAAAATGACCGAACAGCGTTAAGTACGTGTACAATCATAATCTTAACAATTATTTATTATGATTGTATAGGCTTTAAATATCATCGATAGCTCTGATAAATTGAATGCTGGTTGTACTAGGATATCTCTGTAAAAATTAGTTTACCATTTCCGACGAAGAATCCCAGCCATATGAGTAAATTCAATAAATTGGGGTATCGTCGGCCGCTGGATTCTGTGGCTGGCACCAGCAGCAGGCCAAACACACTGAACTGTACCATCAGCACCGGGTAGAAGAACCCGAACGCCGCCGTCAGGATCACCTCGTGCGCCACCCCAGACACCTTGGATAACAAGGAGGATAATTCATGCGAAAAGGTGCATACTTATGCGTATAATCAGGTATAACTAATTGACAGGATGTGCGTTAGAGGCCCGAGTACGAACATTCGAAAGCTGCGTAACGTAATCGAGTAGTAAACGTTATCGAGAAATTTGTATGACGTTTGGAACAGCGGCAGCGCACGCCCGTGAGCGTATTTGAAACTAAAAGTTAGTATGAGGTTTCTCGATTTCGATACGATAACGTAACGTTACGCAGGATTCGTAAACTTCGTGCTTGGCCTACAGAGCACCTAGTGTAGTTGGAATTAAGAAAAATCCTGAAAACCGTTTTAGCTGTTATTATTACCTACTTGCATGCCAAATTTGAAATCTTAATTAATTACAGTTATGGAGATAGAGCCACTTTGATTCTAAAATATAAATCCCATTTACTCCCTATCCCGTGGGAATTTCAAAAAAACCTTTTTTAGTGCACCTCTATGATACATAAGGTATATGTGTGCCAAACTTCAAGTCTCTAGGTCCAATGGTTTAGGCTGTGCGTTGACTGTCAGTCAGTCACAGTCAGTCAGTAGATATCGAGAAACTTGACCTAGTCAAACTTATAGCAAATATAATCAGCTTTATTTTGTATATGGTGGTAATGTCGCTAGGACGCATAGTTTCCGAGATATAAGCGAAAAACCGAAAACTTGGACCTTCGAAGCCCCCCCTCCGCTTTGGCTCAAGGGGTACGAGCGGGTACTTTTGATATGTTCACTTCCTAACTAGTCCAAACAAAGTTACGAAGTCCAAAGCTGTGTTCCATGCATTTCCCTCTATACCTTTTCAATGACTGGCCTATATTTAGTTTCGTTTGTTTAGTACTTTGTAGGTATTTTGAGACTAAGGCAACCAGACCCACAATTTTCCACAACACAAGTTTTATATTTTTAATTTAAATAGTGGTAAGAGGGGGTTCGATTTAACGTAATTTGGCTGTAAAGGTAGGTAGTAAGTTTGAATTTGACATTATTTTTTGGATTCAAGATGGTAGATGACAGTTAGAAATTTTTGACTTAAAAGAAGGTCATGTATTTTGGTTGCAGTGAGTTCGAATTTGACGCTATTTTTCGGATCCAAGATGGCGGATGACATTGACATTTTAGACTCAAAAAATGATAATGGGTGTCGATTTCATGTAACTTGGCTGCGATAAACTCAGATTTGACACTATTTTTGGGATCCAAGATGGCGGATTACAGTTTGCTATTTTTGACACTGCCGTTTAATTTCCTCGCAATCGAAGCGAAAAGCAGAGTGCATAACATGTTCATAAACCCCATTTTACGCGAGACGCTTATATTCACCCGTAGCGTTTTATGCACTAGTTGTACAATCTACTATTACAGTTCTCTCATTTATTTCAGTGCTATTTAACTGCCAGTTAAGTAATCTATACCACGGTGGTATAACTTAGAACAAAATGTACACTTCATTGTCCAGCTAATTGCAGTAGTCACTCAAGTTACATTGTATAGTATAATACTTAAGTAATTATTCTATTTGGTTGGGTTATATACATGAAGTTGTTGTCACACGTCGATAGGTGGTGCTAATATCAATATGGTTTATATTGGAGTTTTAAATTTTGGAACAAATATTTTATTTTCGCTCCATAAATGCTTTCATTGATCTTTCCTTGTATAAAAATGCGTTTATGCTAATTAATTATTTTGTTAGCTCTGGTAGCATTGACCTTTTTTAATTATAGTAATGTCTGATCTAAAATGTCGTTACACGCATCAGTTTTTCTGACGCTAAAATATTACATAGATTATTCTATGGACAAGGGCTGAGTTAACGGATCATATCTGCAAGTAAACCCTAATAAAATGGGTCGAAAACTTGGATTTTTAGTAATTCAGGAGATTTTGATATTTATTTAGATTTTTTTATTTACTAAAAATAACGTACAGTGAAGGTATAAGTGGAACGGAACGAATGACTAATGGCCGCGATTTGAAGGTTAACATTATCTCTCTAATCTGTGGTTTTTCACATTCACCGCACCACAGACTACTAAGAGATACTACGCACCGGCCCGACCGGCCGGCTGTCTAAGTTGGAGTTGGAATGCCTGATAAAAAGAAAATGTGTAAACTGCACTGAATAATTATCAAAACGGGAAATTGGGCAATTTCTATTACACCATGTTCTAATGTATAATAGAACATGGTGTCATAGCAATTGCTCAAAGAAAATTATTTTAATATTTAGGAACCTAGACGTCAATGACGTCATCGCATATTTTCCCGTCACAAAGCACCAGATGTCGCTGTGTGCGAAACGTTGAAGTGATATCTCTATCTCAGTTATAAAAAGGTACTCTGTGATCTATACCTACTAAAAAAACTATGCTCCCATAATATATGTCTACTTATAGGTAATTTTGCATGTTAGATGTACACTGGGCTAAATTTTGTGCCGCTGCGTATATAATTGTATTATAACTATAACTACCTGCAGCGGTTTTTCAAGTTATAATCTAATTGGTGACTTACTTTTTCGTAGACCGACATGCACCGACCTAAGTTAGATACTAATCCGGGTTAACTTGACGTATTTGTATGGCCTGATGGTACGTTAACCACAAGTTAGTGTGTCTAACCCAGGTAGATGCCTGTCGGCTGTTAGTGTAATACTTAGGGTGTCTTACCTTACTATCTTTTCCGTAGTCCGCCCAGTGGGGCAGAATAACACGATCCCAAAAAAAGCAGTGGTAGAGTATGATGGCTGCCACCTCTGACAAGTTGAATAGCACCACACCCCAATTTGTTGTTTTAATTCTTCAAAGACACAATACAGGGTTTTTATAATAATAATAATAATAGTATTGGGAGTGCCCAAATATCATTTTTCGATAGAGTTATTACTTTGCGAAATATCTAGCTTTGAAGTGATCATTTTTGTTCGAGTTCAGTATGTGTCCCCCTACCAGAGAAACTGTAGTATTTGGAAATGTGAAAAAAATCAGAGCAATAGTGCTTCTAGTGAACTTAAAAGAAAAACTATCAGAGACAAGCAGGCTTTACGGGTTTGGGATTAATAGTTGGTTAACTTATTATGTTTGTCTGTGTCGGTTACCGATATAAATTGACCCCACACTGCGTTTGCTTGAGTATGGCTCTGCTAACACTGGTTTCGAATAGGTATGATGAAAGTACCTTTAAATCTGGTATCTATGCCAGGGCTTTTTCGTAATGGCTTAGGAACCCTATCCTGGGCGTGTCCGACACTCTCTTGCCCGGTTTTTAATGGGTCTCTCATTGGTATCGCCGAAATCTTGAATAATTTGGCAACTACTTGTACTATTATGTATTCTGTGCAACTAGCTACATAAAGGGCAAGATTGCATATTGCATACCTTATTATACCTAATTTACCTTACCTACAATGCGTAAAGGAAGTTAAAGGTAAAAAACTCATGTATGTACCCAAATACTTAAACTGACTGACCTTGGATATTGATCCCGGTAAACGAAAGTAGGTGCAAATAAATAATAGAGGTAGTACTTGAACGACGGCAGGGTCGGGCCATTGCGCCAACGGGATGCGCAGGCGATGGTAACAGCGTGAATCTTCATAAAGAAGCGAAACTGGAAACAATTGGGTTGATGACTGATGTCAAAATAAAATCATTTTACATTTTCACATACTTAATATAATCAAAGCTTCCGAAAATAATCATAAAAAATCAATGCCTCACTTATTACTGCACTTACCTACCTATATAATTTAACAAAACCAATAAAAGGAGGCAGTTTGATCATGATGACGTCATATAATTTCTGTAATCCAATACCAACTTCATAATTAGCTAACCGATCGTTTTGACATTTCAAAAAAAGTTGCTGATTTGACCAATTAGGCATCATCCCCATCATCTTACTGTAAATTCGATATATACCTAATGTAGTTCTGTGATTGTAAAGCTATAAAGTCCATACTATATAAATAGGAAAATAGGTGTTAGGTAATAGGTATTGTTATTAGTCATAAGTTGAACATTTGTACACCTTTAAGGTAGATCACAGAGCACTTATATTTTATTGTAGATCCCATTTACCTGTGTATCACAAATAAGTTACTTTCTTACCTACTACTACTTAGGTACCTATAAATGTAACTATACAGTAGGCCGAGCACGAAGTTTACGAATCCTGCGTAACGTTATGTTATCGTATCGAAATCGAGAAACCTCATACAAAAATTTAGTTCCAAATACGCTCACGGGCGGGCGCTGTTCGAAACGTTATGTAAATTTCTCGATAACGTATACTACTCGATTACGTTACGCAGGTTTCGAATTTTCGTACTCGGGCCTCAGTTTCCTAACCGTTGTCTGCTCGTCTTAGCCAGTACGTAACCATAACGGGTCTATCTATAATTGTCTTCTCGTAATACATATCTACCCACCCAGTCCAACGAACGTTTTAGGATGTTTTAATTACCTCGTCTTATCATATCTTTGACTGACAAAGCGTAAAGATCTGATTTCTCACCATTTCACACAAGACTATGAGTGCGGAGCCCACAGCCAGGTGGTTCCGGCACAGGTCCCACACGGGGCGCGCGACTAGAGCGGTGTGAAGTGCTATCAGCGCGGTGGTCGTCAGCGCCTTCATCGCCCGACTTAAACCTTGGAATCAAAGAATGTGGTATACGGCGATAACAAAAGATAGTCGAAAAAACTCTGCTTCACAAAAACATAAAGCCTGGACTTGAGAACTGTTTACATACAGTTTTAGACAGCTTAGAAACTTTCCCATTAGACATTTTTTGGGGTCCCGTATACCCAAAGAGTATAAAACGGGACCCTATATTACTAAGACTCCGCTGTCCGTCCGTCTGTCTGTCTGTCTGTCGGTCTGTCCGTTTGTCACCAGGCTGTATCTCATGAACCGTGTTAGTTAGATAGTTGAAATTTTCACAGATGATGTACTTAATTCTGTTGCCGCTATAACAACAAATACCTACTAAAAACCGAATAAAAAAAACCACGATTTTTTTTTGGCATTTTTATAGATAATGGTACGGAACCCTTAGTGCGCGAGTCCGACTCGCACTTGGACGGTTTTTTAACCGACTTCAAAAAAGGAGGAGGTTATGTTTATTAGCAGATGAATTTCAGGGAGATAAATTGGATATATTTTATGCAATGATTATTTACCTGTGCCATTTTTCAAAATTGTTGCGCCGGTTGAATAAAGTAACAATCCCGGGTAGAAAATCAGCGCGAGCAACAGTTCATAGAACCAGAGCGTGGTGGCGCGGCCGATGTCATCAAACGCATGCGCCAGTGTGCTTGTAGCTGTTTTTATCCTGGGATATGTGATTTGATTACTTTTCAAGTGACAGGCATTATAAATTATTGCTTATACGCAATAAATTTATAAGCATGGACTGCATTATTAAATTTTGCTTAGGTTTTTTTATCACTAGGTATTTTGTCTGAAGCTGTTAGAGTATTATCTAAATAATTTATAATTTTTTATGTTTAAGTACATGGTTTTTTATGGGTCTTGGCATGTTCATCAGTGATGAAAGCTTCTAAATAAATAAAGATTAAAAAAAACATCAATAGCAAAAGGGATCAATCATCCTTCGTAAAAGTTAAAGTTAAGTAAGTTATTTTTGATTGCTACTGTAGCCAAAGTTCACTTGTGCAAAGTGTGATTGTTGTTGCAATCATGAGAAAAATGACTTAATTATTTAATTCAATGCTATGATAAACTGATACTTACTTGCCATGTTCCACAAGGTCGTATATGATCGAGTCACATAAAAACATTAAAAATATCACGACGAACATGTAATATATCGTTCTTACGTGAAGAGAACTCTGTACGAGAATTGTCAGAGGCGATTCTCGGTATACGAATTGTCAGAGGCGATTCTCGGTATACGAATTGTCAGAGGCGATTCTCGGTATACGAATTCGGAATCTTTTTTTTTGTCGTGTTGGTGCTCTTTGACTTCATTTGGGTTAGAGTTTCTTGAACGTTGTTGTGCATTTTCGATATTGTCTGTGTTTGATTGATATGTTTTCAGTAGGTATATAGCTTAAGGAAAAATAATGCGTTAGAAAAACATAGGTGCATACAAATAATTAAGTATATTACCTAACATCAAAATAATTTGTTTTTATAAGTGCTTTACACCCGTAGCGATTAATTTTGATGATCTAAGTACTGAAAATATATTTACTTAGAGACATTTGTTTTATTTTTCCTGTGAGCTTTACATAAGTCTTTATCAGAGTGTATGTATACATACTTATTAGTGTCCTACTTTTAATTTTTTTTTTTACATATGCCGAAAACTATGCGGTTTAATAAAACCGCCTTAAAAAAAAAAACCTTAGAAAAAAAAACGTAAAATAAAGTGCATTTATTTCGGACAACAGAAACTAAAGCCTAAAGTTTTATGGCCTACCTTATACATCTCCTGCTCAATTAAAACGTGCCAGTAAAGTAAAGTGTTCTGGTTTTGCTTTTCTAATAATTATTTTTTTACACTTGTTTCTAAAATACGGTTTTTTTTCTCTTTATTTTTTATTGATCGAGTGAGGTTTTTTTGTGTAATTTATCTGTGGTTAAGTATTGTAAGAGCTAATGTAAATTGTTTTTAGCAAAAATAACTTTGTGCCAAGTTTCTTGCGGCGCATTCTTCTTGGCAATCACGGTCTTTCCGAAACCGCTGGTAGACTAAAAAAAAAGACGTGTAAAAGAGCATTCAACCGCCTAATTGCTGAATAAAATTTTGAATTTAACGACGTCGTATAAGTAAAAAAACCCGCATTCAAGCCTAGTTGATTTTTTAAAATATACGTTTTACTGATTACAATAAAAATAGAGCCAAGTACTTACAAATTTGGCACCGATCAGTGTTATATTTTTATTGAGACAAGGCAAAGGCAATGGATCCATCCTAACGTACAACTGGAGTTAGGCACGTCCTTTTAAAATAAGTATCTACTAGTACTACCGGGTGGCCTAGTGGTTAGAGACCCTGACTATGAAGCTTGAGGTCCCGGGGCCCCGGTCGGGGCAGATGCTTGTGTGATGAAAACGAATGTTTATTCTCGGGTCTTGGATGTTTCATATGTAAATAAGTATGTATTTCTCTATACATATAAGTATGTTTATCCGTTGTTCAGTTCCCATAGTAGGTACCTGCAGGCTTTGCCTAGTTTTGGACTAGATCAATTGGTGGCAATTGTCCCATGACATTTGTTTTTTATTTATACATATACACATATTTAATGCTCGAAATCATTTAACATAGCTACATTAAGGAAGCAGAAAGTTCCATATTATCCAACCTATGCATGCACCTCACATGCACACATCGTAGAGCTACTTATGAACATGTAAAAACCTCAAAATATGCATATGGTACATCAATGTAGGGACTAACATAAGGATAGTGAAACGAGTAGATAAGACTAAAAAAATACAGCAAATTTATTACCGATACAAGATTCGCTCCTAAATTATTTGAAAAGGATTGTGGAAGGTCCAATTGGCTTTTAGCACAATTTCCGGGCACGACCAGGATTTGGGCACGAAGAAGCTGTCGCCCTCTGCCGGCGGGCAGTTCTTGCGCGCGAAGTACTCCATCGGGTACAGGCTCCATAGGATACCTGGCGACACACCCAGCAGTTAGCAACACACATCTCCTGCTGAGAATTATACATGGATCCCTCGCAGGCTATTCATTAAGTTGACGAACAACGCTGCCAGCTAGCTAGACATTCCAAATTCCCTTGAAACTTCTGATTCCGCGTTCTATCTTTGATGTTAACATTCATGCGGTAATCTGAAGCATGAGTGTATTTCAACAAACGGAACTTGCATTGTCAGCAATATTTCAGATCCATTATTTCAACAAAGTCGCTGTGTATCTCTGCATCGAGCGCAGAATAATGGTCCATCGACGGCGCCGCACTGCAGTTTATTTACTTTGCTAACATCGGTTGATTGGTGGCCATAAACAATTGTGATGTTATGACAACATAACAAAACATTATAGACGAACAAGTTATTGTTTGTTGATGTTATATGTGCGCGCATCATTTGTTCTATTCATATTTCCTTTAATTTGGTTTTGCAATACGCAATATTACGCTTTCGGTATTGATTCAGAGAAGTAGTTATGAGGTGTTAGAATACGATGAACACAAGACGTTGGAAATTGCGCAGAGTTTATCGAACCTCAAGTAACACAAACATATATAAACATAAACATATATAAGCAAGGGTCCAATTTTTTTTAGATTAAATCTTCTTTAATGTAAAAGTTTTTTTTACTATACTAGGTTCCAATTTGACAAATTAGGTACTTACACATGAAAAAATAGCATTCAAAAATAGATAAAAGCTATCATGAATTTGAATACGAGTCGAGTAGGTGAATATTATACCTAGTCCTAATTCATGGTCAAATTCAGCAAAAATTTTAATTTGAGCTTGGCATTGTAGAAACACGCTGATTTTTTCACTATTATCGAATGGTATTTTCACAGATGTAATGCGTTAAATTGGGCCCCTGGACCCGATCTAATCGTGTCACGTATCACTTTTCTAGGAAAAAGTCATACCGGCGAGTGGAATAAACGTATATTTCCCGGTATGTAATAATTTTAAGTACTTAAGGCAAGTCTGGTGCTGCTGCAGTTACTACAAACCGTTTCCGAAGAAAAACGCCAACCACATGAGCAAGTTCATGCAGCTGGGATAGCGACGGCCGCTGGCGCCGGTGGCGGGCACCAGCAGCAGGCCTACCACGCAGAACTGCATCATCAGCACAGGGTAGAAGAACCCGAACGACAGCGCCAGGATCACCTCGTGCGCCGCCGCAGACACCTTGGATAATTTCAAACAGGTAAGTTAGGTTTAGTTAGGCTCAAGTTTTCACTACTTTTCACACAACTGCCCAGAGAAGAAAATAGTGAATTGCTTAATGAACTTTAAGGACATGTTCAAGACAATAATACTTACAAGAAGGGATGTTTTCATTAATTGGAAACAAATAACTCAATTCTGCAATTCCAGAAGAAATCACATGAAAACTATCGAAACGACATTTCATCCAATTAAAATAGAACTGCACTCCTTTGTATTCCCTAATACAACAGTTTCGCTGGTAGCTGGAGGAAATATATAGACTCCAATAATAATCAGAATTTATTTCAAGACTAATGGATATTACACAATCTGCGAAAATTCCATTCTTTATCACTTTCGAACTTATCTTGTTTTTTTTATATCTTCATTTTGTGCTTGTATAGCTAAATCCAATAATAAACTTTCGCATAACTTCCCATCGAGATACATTGTTCTCGTAACTTTCTGATAATTGTGTTACCTACCTAACTATAACTAAGTTTCCGCACACTTTCACTTGAAAGTGACTTACGCGGCATAGATCATGTTTAATTAAATTTTGTGTTATATCGCTACCTTTGGGCTCAAATGGCGTAAAGACCATTTTGACGAAAATGAGATTTAAATGCAGTTTAACTCAGTTTTTTTTCTCTATCGAACTGTATAGTTAAAATACTCCAAATCGCATAAAAACACAAATACGACCACAATTTCCTAGTGACATAAACATAAAATAATAAAAAAATCGGCCATAAACGCAAGCTAATCAGACTATGACAGATACAAAGGCGGTATAAACATTTTATTTAAATCCAGTATTGTCATAAAGGACACTGTTTATCAAACTTGGCGTATACGACCTTTACTTTTTCTCAGGACAGAATTGAGTTTGATATTCGACCTAAACTAATGTTTAATCCATAAGCCAACAAAAAATAAGTTTGGTGAATACGACCTTAACTGTTTCCCGAAACGGAATAAAGTTTATTGCATAACCTGTGGTAGGGTTTAATTTGGAGGCAAACGTAAATTCAATGTGGTGTACTCCACCTTTAATATTTAAGAAAGTAGAATAATTTTTGCTATACGCTGAAAATCTCGTTTTATTTTAAACGTAAATGTACTTTAAGAACCTTACAATTAGAACGAAGTTGAACAATTTGTGTCATACGATTTACGTTGTTTGAGTCATCAACGCACACTATCACAATTTGACGTGCCTTGCTTTTCTAACGCCACCAGCTTTCATAAGTTAGAAAAAGACAACAACATCGTTGAAGCTACCTGACGTCGGAGGCTCAACGAGGCGCGTGCGGTGCGCTCAAAGGGATAAGTTTGTTATTATTGCCGGCCGACTTTGACCAAAACAAACACAAATCAAGTCTTACTGAAGTACTCAATGACAGAGTGTGCAGACTTTCTACTTTTTATCCCAGAAAAATATTAGGTTCCTGTGGGATTACCAAAAAACTAACTACAGGACCGATCCATTTTCAAATTAATATAGAGGTATATGTGCATACAATTCCAAGTAATCAAGTGGTTCCTGAGTGATAGACAAGTAACCGATAAAGACTACTGCAGACTAGCTGGATTGTATGCTTAATAGCATGCGTGCAGGTATGCTTGCTTGCAAACTTGCATGTTTTCTTGCAAGCTTTAATACTTGCTTGCAAACATTAATAATTGCTTTAATGATTGCTTGCATGCTTACCTACATGCTTGCATGCTTACCTACATGCTTGCATGCTTGGTTTCATGCATGCTAGATTGCACGCTTTCTCTGCTTGCATGCTTGGTTGTATGCTAGCTTCGTTGGATGCTTGCATGCTTTCTTGCATCTTGCTTCCATGCTTGGTTGCATGCTTGCTTGCATCTTTCTTGCATGCTTTGCTTACGCCTTTGTATCCCTATAACGGATCTCTACCAGTCATCCTTTGAGCAGTAGAGAGTAGTTAATTAAGGGACCGACAAAGAGTGCGTTTATAATCACAAATAGTGAAGGCGAATAAATAATAATACAATACATAAACTCAAGCAGATATTATGACAATTCATTGTCAATATTTCATTAGTATCAACTTTCTTACATTTTACAAAATCCATTTAATTAAAGTAGCGTACCTATCCTACTGCGGTGGTAATCTATCTATACCTATAAAACAGTGCCGTGACAGACTGACTGACTGACAGACAACGCACAGCCTAAACCACTGAACCTTGAAATTCGGCAAACATGTACCTTCAGTATCCTAAAGGTACACTAAGAAGAGATTTTTCGAAATTCCCACGGGATAGGGAACTAACCCATTTTGAAATATATCACGGGGGCAAAACCGCGGGGCATAAGCTAGTGATTTAGTAAAAAGACTAGTTCGGGCGCTGTTAGTTATATTTAAAACTGAAATTTCAACAAGAATTTGATAATGGTAATCTTTGGAATATTTGCTATGCTTTTGTTTGTTTTTCATTGTTTATATCTAGAGGGCTAAACACTAACCGAATCTCATACTAATTAATCAAACAAGAGGAGTTTACATAAATCATGTTAAATAATAATAAAAAACTATGAGGTACCACAGCTTAATTATTTAAACATGGGTAACAAGAAATCATTAGTAACGGTATTCAGTAACGGTAAATAAATTCCGTAACCTCGAAAGTTACTGTATGTAATAAATTAATTGTCTATTTAAGTTAATTAGTTGTGCCCTCCATCATCAGCTCATCAACATAGGATGATGACTACCAGACGCAAATACTTGAATAGCCTCAGAAAATATAATAATAGCAACACATAATACGTGCCTGTAAAATTTTATTTTTGATGCCGGTTAAAAATAAATATTTTATGTCCAGGGGGGCTAGCAGGGGCACTATTTTGTCGCTTGTCGCTCAGTGCGTCCTTCACTGATCCCATCACAATCAAAGAGACGCACTGCGAGACAAGCGACAAAATGGCGCGCATGCTACATGTGCTGATTTATGTTAATTCCATGTTCCTATGGTATGCGAATAGCATTGTTGATGATTACAATGACTACTTGCATTCCTTCATGTTAATGCTGATTGATTAAGTACTTACCCGCCATTACCAATATAAGTACTTTTTTCCATAATCAATGTTTATTTTTACCATACACCCTAAACTTTTTAATGTTATGCTTTTCCAACTTCCATACAATTCTTAAAGTAGCACAAATTGGTTTATACCTACCTTAATATTACTTTCGTAGTAGAGTAGTTTTGTGGTGTAAGTACTCGATTTATTTTCTTACAGAAAAATACCTAGCAAAAAGGAGACAAACATATTTTATCACCTATTTTTTTTATAAAACTTTAAATTATGACTTTTACGCCCTAAGCTGCATGCACAGTAGCCAAATTTTTGGGTGTTTTATTATTTTATGTTTATATCACTAGGAAATTGTGGTCGTATTTGTGTTTTTTATGCGATTTGGAGTATTTTAACTATACAGTCCGATAGAGAGAAAAAAAAGAGTTAAACTGCATTTAAATCTCATTTTTGTCAAAATGGTCTTTACGCCATTTGAGCCCAAAGGTAGCGATATATCGTTGCCCATTTTACTTATGTAATATCGTATCCTACTAATATGATATACATATAAGTTTGTGAGGATGGAAGTATGGTTGTTTTGTTTTGTCTGCTACTCTTGCATGCAAAAACTACTGAACGGATTTTGTTGAAACCTACAGTATTATAGCTTATACCTCAGAGTAACACACAATGCTACTAATTATTATACTTTGAAATATTCACTGAAACATGAATATTATACAGAAAAAACTGGCCAAGAGCGAGTCGGACTCGCGCACGAGGGTTCCTTAAAAAGATTTTAACGCTTTTCCCTAGTGTTTTAAGAAGTCGAGTGTTAGCAGAGCCCTGCTCCTGAGTAAAATGTACGCAGTGTGGGGTCAACTTATATACCGCAGGCTTGAGTATTTGATATTAATTTCAGTATGCTACCTCCACGCGTTCCAGAGAAAAAGGGTCTTGACGGACAGACGGACAGACGACAGACAGACAGAATCACTTAAGTAACAAAGCAACTTGCATCTTGTCTACACGCCTACATTCTTTATCTAGTCAGAAAAGCCATTATTAAGTAATAATTAAACGTAATAATTAATCGGTGGCGTAACTTACGAAAAATACCATGAAGACTGCGAAAACTCTCCCAGTGCGCGGGATTAGCGGCTTGTAGATGTGGTCTCGCAGCCAGGAGTGCACCACGCGGTTCCACGCTCGGTAGTACTTCGCGAACTGGGACGTTGTCCACCACTCCTGAAGTTTTGAAGACATATTACTCATTCACTTGTCACGATGTGACCAGGAAGAGGAGAAGCAGGAGATGAATTGAGAAGGATTATGTGTTCATATTTAAGTTTATTAAAATATTTAGAGCTTTATTACACGCACAAATGTTCAGAAATGACTAAGAAAGCGTTATTTTTGCTTGTCGTGTACATACTGTTTAATCAGAGCGAAGCGGCTATTAATAGAAAAGTTTAAAGTAAGAAGGATAGTATACGGAGTGTCAAAGCCCATACTTCGAATCGTTCCCCGCAGTTATATTAAAATTCAGGCAATTTCTATATAGATGGCGCCAAGGTCGTAGCCAACGGGTCAAATAATAACAAAACAGCAGTGTCACTCAAGCAAGGTAGATGGCGCTGAATGTAAATAAGAACGACTCAAAGTATGGGCTTTGTCAATCCGTTTACTTTCCATGATCCTTGGTTTAAAGGAACAAAGTTTTTATTTCACTATGAGTGAGTCAGTCAGTCTCTTATGGGGGTATTTCATGATAAGTATACCTACCTACGCAGGTTTTACTAGAAAAGTCCTTATAACGTTCTTATTTAAGTATAAGCAGATAAACAGACAAACAGAAAAACAGACAAAAAAATCAAAAAAATATTTTTTGTGTTCTATTAATTATTCCACGCGACCCGATTTTTTTTTTTTGCAAATATCTTCAATGTACAGACGCGCCGGGTCTACGATTTTACTATATGTATAGATTTAAGTTGCCACTACAACGAGGTACTTACCTATTTCGTTTTATACTTGACAAAGCATCTTAACTTATGATACAGGTATAGGTTAAAGTTAAACATGTTTTTTACGTATAGATGTTATATCAATGAAAATAATCGATTTATTGATTATTTTTGTTTTTATTTTTATGAAACATTCATAGAATGAAATTCAACATACAATGACAATGCAAAGGAAAATTCGTTAAGCAGCTGGACTTGAACCAGCAACCTCGGTAATCCGTACCACGCTCCACCAATTAAGCTATACTTAACGTTGGTGTACCTAACGAATTTTTCAATGCCTTGTGTCATATTTTATTTGGAAGATCTCCCCTCAGCGCCATCTATGAGTAGCTTAATCAAGCAGCTCACCCACTACGGAACTTCTACAGTTACGCATTAGTGGCAAGAGATGGAGCTATTTTCTGAATCAATGAAAATAATCGATTTATTGATTATTTTTGTTTTTATTTTTATGAAACATTCATAGAATGAAATTCAACATACAATGACAATGCAAAGAAAAATTCGTTAAGCAGCTAGACTTGAACCAGCAATCTCGGTAATCCGTACCACGCTCCACCAATTAAGCTATACTTAACGTTGGTGTACCTAACGAATTTTTCAATGCCTTGTGTCATATTTTATTTGGAAGATCTCTCCTCAGCGCCATCTATGAGTAGCTTAATCAAGCAGCTCACCCACTACGGAACTTCTACAGTTACGCATTAGTGGCAAGAGATGGAGCTATTTTCTGAATCAATGAAAATAATCGATTTATTGATTATTTTTGTTTTTATTTTTATGAAACATTCATAGAATGAAATTCAACATACAATGACAATGCAAAGAAAACTTCGTTAAGCAGCTGGACTTGAACCAGCAACCTCGGTAATCCGTACCACGCTCCACCAATTAAGCTATACTTAACGTTGGTGTACCTGACGAATTTTTCAATGCCTTGTGTCATATTTTATTTGGAAGCTGAGGAGAGATCTTCCAAATAAAATATGACACAGGAATATCACCTCGTAAAACAGCCTGTCACCGAACTTAAGCATCTCAGCGAAGGCGTTCAGCCAGGCATGCAGCAGGCAATAGAATCCGCACAAGAATGATATCACCCCGGGCAGCACACACGCGAACATGCCGCGGACGACCGTGCCCGCTTCCACCTGAAAAATAAACCATAGCCCATCGTAACAAGATAAGTTTTAGATGAAAGGTTTGTTCACTATCCACATCAAAAAGAAGCAATTCAGTAAATTCACGTGTTGGAATGTATAAAGCACGTCTAAGGAAATGTTTAGGGACGGCGAAAATATTGTCCCATCCCTGAATATGACGTTATGTCACGATATCATATCCGTAGCAACGGTTCACCACAACTTTTGCGCGATGTTGTCGTGTCCGATTGGTTATCATTTATATTTCACAGTCATCTCTTTACTCCATTGACACAAAAATTTTGCACTACCTTCCTCCTCCACGACAGGACAGCCCCCGCCGGCGCACCGCCTCTGGTATCGTTGTAATTTTCTCGCAAATGTATTAAAAAACGTCGTTTGGTACACGTGCGGAAGTGTCATTTTCACTCGTCCATGATACCCCAGGACTCGTGCATGATGACATATATTTTCCGCACTTATATCAAAATGTACTATTGAATGGTATTGAAATTCAGTAATGTAAACCTACCTACCTACCTGTAACCTACTTTATTGCACAGAATCTCTTCCAGCTAACCTGGTGAGTAAGGAAAACTTGGCAAACAATTAGGCAAACAGGAAAATTACGCGCAAGAAAAAAGTAAGTAATAGTTAGTAATACTTAAATAAAAACAATCTGTTCAGTCTAACATATCAATAATTTGCAGTTAGTTAAGAAAACCAATTTGAATAACAATAATCAAGTTACAACAATCACCTTGCTTTCTTTCCCGTAGTCTGACCAGTAAGGCAGGATGAACCGCTCCCACAGAAAACTGTTGTAGAATATGATGGCTGCCACCTCTAAGAAGTTGAATATTACAGCACTCCATCTTATTGTTCTGGTTCTGTCAACAAATAAGCATAACAGTTAGTGAAATAAACGGATCACTCACATATATAAGTATAGTTTAACCCTACATGTTTCGGACAAATTCCTAGTTCTTCTTCTGGGAGCGCACGACAGGGCGGCAAGTAAATCGCTCAAGAAAGTTTCATCTTATTTATTTTCGGAGAACCAACAGCTATAAATTACAGAAACAGCATAATAATAATAATAAAATAAATTTATTAACCGTAAAAGTACAATTACATTTAAAAGTCTAACAAATCTTAAAAACACAAGGGCTCATTAACATCTGTACCTAATAAATAAAATAATTTATGCAATACCTATATAGGTACGAAAATAAAAGACTAAAGAATTGTGTGCCTGAACAACTGCAAACTTCTAACCACAATGACTGTATAAAAAAAAATAACTTTTAGGTTTAACAAAAAGGAAACACTGTCTTTTGTCTTATTATGCAAAGCAGTACTTTCAATAAAGCTCAAGGTAAAAACTCTTGGCTTAAAGGCACAACAAAGCGTTTCATTCTAATTAAATAAATTGGTTTATATTTAGACATACGAAAGATAATGCATCCAACAAAATTACGGTGAATTTAAGGTAAAAGCACTGTAGACGGTGTTATTTAATCATAGTGTATCGTAAAGAAAATTTGTTCTTAGGGTAGCTGAGTGATTTTTACCCGACTGCGAAACGCCAAGGAGGGTAATTGTTTATGCTGTTTTTATAATGTACTGAAGCCCAAGTTGGCTGTTCTATACTCAGTTTATTTTATTAGAAATTTAACTGCCAAATAAATTGGCACGTTTAGGAGGAAACGTTCTTGAGGAAAACATATTAAATACGTACCCATTAACCTAATCAATGTTTATAAATGTTTTTTTTTTTTACTGTTAATTCAAATCTTAAAATAAACGTAGTACGGAGCATCTAGCAATTTTGTTAGGTAGTAAGTGTGCGAACCTAGTACGTAGGTAAAGTTTGTAAGCACCTCATTGTGTGTTACTCGTAGACTGCGGAGAACGCAGTAATGCGTCAGTAAAAGTACAAACGTGAAGTGGTGTTACCTCTAGGGAGTGGAAATGGGTCCTACGCAGACTGATGGATGGTTTATTTGCCCTTTGACTAGTAGTGATTATTTTATGGAACAAGGCTAGTCGTTTAATGCCCTTCATCTTAGTTTTAGTACGTATCAACTTATCTAGTACCTGCTAACATGAATGAATATTTTGTTAAATTACAAGAATAAGATAATAGAAGCATTACACTACTTTTAAATCATATTAAGATTTTGCACACCAAATTGTTATATTATATGTATTTAAACTCTTCTGAAGCCATGATAGCCTAGTGGTTTGACTTATTGCCTCTCAAGCAGAGTATCGTGAGTTCAAACCCCGGCTGGCCGTTTAAATTTTTCGGAATTTATGTGCGGAATTAAATTTGTCATTTATCATGAGCTTTTCGGTGAAGGAAAACATCGTGAGGAAACCCGCACACGCCCACACCTGCGAAGCAATTCAATGATGTGTGTGAAGTTCCGCATCCGCACTGGGCCCGCGTGGGAACTATAGCGCAAGCCCTCTCATTCTGAGAGGAGGCCTGTGCCCAGCAGTGGGACGTAAAAAAGGCTGTCAATATTGAAATTCGAATTGTTTTTACGTTACGCTCGTATGGGTCATGGGTCATGGACAGTCAAGGTCATAAATATATGAACGTTACCAAGTCAAAAATATCTATACGCTTGTGTGCCATTAACAATAAGGTCGGTGTTTATATATACACATTTGACGCGATGGCTGTTATGACCTCGACTAGACATGGATCAAGGATCAGATCCTTATAGTTAATTTATTATTTTATTGTTTTGACTTGAATGTACTTATTTTATTTATAAAACTACTTTCATATTCCGTATACTATTTATTTACCCTAGGTGATTATTTTAGTGAGCTCGTTTAGCCTGAGACCAGGGCGGGGTTCATTTAATAACCTTAGGTCAGGCACACGTGTTTCGTAGATTTTAGAAAAACATTGCATTTTTTCCCATTTTGTACCGCAATTATTTGAATAAATTATGTATTATATTACACGTACAGTCGAGTTCTCCAATATCTATACAGTCAGCAGTTCAAAAATATCTATACACAGACCTTACTGCCAGTTATATAAGGTCTGTGTTTAGATATTTATGAACCGTTGGCTGTACAGATATTGGAGAACTCGACTGTACCTATATCATGTAGTTGCATATACAGGTTGGACCATTTAGATGGGTGAATATGGTGAAGTCAGAAACAGACGGTATAGAAAAACATGTTCTAAGGAGCCTTGTCATCGATTTTAGTGACAAGAAAAACTGCATTCATGAAATCACCTTTTTAATGATTGTATCTTTTGATTGCGTTCACTCGGAAGGTTGATTTTTTCACAGCTTCAAGGGACCGCAGGCTTGAGTATTTGATATTAATTTCAGCATGCTACCTAAACGCGTTCCAGAGAAAAAGGGTATTGACAGACAGACAGACAGACAGACAGACAGACAGACGGACAGACAGACGGACAACAAAGTGATCCTATAAGGGTTCCGTTTTTTCCTTTTGAGGTACGGAACCCTAAAAAACTCAGTAAAAAGGTCCGTTTGTACCGATCCATGTTTTGGGCGAAGTTATTAATGAATATTGAAACGGAATATAGGTATTTTTAACCGACTTTAAAAATTTACTTTGACCGTATGTTTGTTACGCAATTACTCTACAAATTAAATGAATTGATTTTAGATGATTCTTTTTTAGTTGGAAGGTGTATACTTAATAATATAATATTGAATTTCAGAGGTGGTCCCTATGTGGTCCCATATAAAGTGTATCAAAATCGATTCCGTAATTTTTTTTAAACATAAAATTGTGAATTAATTAAATTTTATTATGTTTGTTACATCAGCACTCCGTCATTTGTAAGCCGGATTGTTTCTTTTTATTTGAAAAGGTGTAAATTTCGAGGTGGTTTCATATTTATCAAAATCGGTTTGGCAATTTTTAATTTTCCTGTTAACTGTAAGGAAAAAATTAAGTTCGCACTGTTAGGTAACTACAAAGAAAAAGTTTTACATGCCACGTTTTATTATAACGATTACAGCTTACGACCTACTCAATCGATATCGAAATAAAAATATTGGACTTATGATATTTTTTAAACCTACCCTTTTGAAGACCGCCATGCTGTAATTCGTGTCCACAATCTTTAAAGTGTTCATGGGAGAAAGGACCTTTTAAACCGGAGACCACGTATACGGGACAGTATAGTGGTTCCAACTTGTTAGGAAGAATTCCCTGCCGACGGCGATAATTCCGAAACCGTGTACGAGTTTTATAATAAATAATTTTTTGTCACTTAAATCGATGATACCACATATTTTTCTGTCTTATGGTTTCTAAGATCGCCATACTGATCCATATAAATAGTCCTAACGTGCATATAATAAACTAATTTACAATGTGGATTGGTATAATCGTCTCACGAAAGGTATTAATAGGCATAAGATATTAATTGGCAACCCAGAAAAATCACGTTGTGGTAATACTTTTTTCATGTCACTCAGACATTTCTTTAATTATAAATAATAATAATAGTAGTAATCAAAAGTTAGTTTTTTTTTAATATGGCTCTCCATTGGAGGACAATTTTGCCAGTGTTTAGTAGGTTTTGCCGTTGTACGGTAAAAAAAATCTAGAAAACGAAATATCAGAGTTATTTTAATGGTGGATGGTGGATGAAAGATGACCTGTTTATGTTTAATCTAATCAAAAGTTCAAAACGTGCTCTTTGACTATAAATCAGTGTTGCCATAAACAAACTTTGGATTTCTACTGTTGTCAGTTCGTTGCAGAGTTATTGTTGGTTGACTTCCGTATCTCACTGTTGGTAACCTGTATTTATTTCTGTATTTTCTGTACAATAAAGCGTTTACTTACTTACTTACTTCTAGACAACCAATCAAGCTGGTCAAGTATTTCGCGGCACTGTTCACCAATTATGTGTAATAATATGTTCAGTTGAATTTCGGGGGGCTTTTTGTTCAGTTCACAGGCCTTAGAATATATCTGGAACCGTTTCTTCCATTTTTCCCATGCTCGACACGTATGTCCCGTTGCGGTATTTATCATATTTTCATCAAAATTAAACGATGACGGCGGGGCCAACGCAGATTCCATTTTAATCTTATTTCACTTGATAAATTCCTACCTCTAATATTATGGCCAAATAACATAGGGCCATTAATTTCCCGACCTGATAAATTCCGATCCGAGTAGAAATTCGGATAGAAAAACTCCCGGTTAACTTTAATATAATATTCGTTTTTTATTTTTATTTTACTATAGCTTTGTTCGATCCTGGAAAATTGAATAAAACTATTACAGAAACTGACTATTCCATCTATTTCCACTGATTTTCCAGTTTTTAGATCTACCGATTTAGACTGTGCATTATCTGGCCAATGACGATACTGAAATATCTTTTTGGTATTTTTTCTGTTATTTTATATTTTTACCTTTGAAACTTGCCACTCTGTGAGCTTTTTCGTCTCTTATACGTAAAATATTATCAGTAGTGGCTCTGTGAGCTGTAGACCTCGTGAGCTAATTTTTTTTTCCAAAAAAATATAATTATCGAGCCTGTTTATAACATTTTACACCGTAGAGGAGAACAGCTGGACAGACATACGAAAGAATTTTTGTCCAATTTGAAACGTTGACGCTTCGCTCGCTCGGTCAATAAAGAACGACCTGTTATTTTATGTTCGTGAATTAGCAGGTCATTGTTATCATGCGACTACTTGTTATTTTGTGGACATGAATTAGCAGGTCGGTAGTTGATATGGCGTGTGAATAGCCAATTCCGGGATGAAGGGATATCTTGGCCGGGCACTCGCTTAAGTCCTAAAGGGAATTTGTCACAATGCAGAGACACTCACCTTTGGACTGCAGCTCCGGCTTGAGGCGTCATGCGGATGGTAGCGGAGAGGAGCGGCGCGGCGATTGGATATTTAACTTAATCCTTATAATGCAAGCGGTATGATATATGTATATAGACACGAGGGTGACACACAAGTTGAAGTTTCTTCGCGGTGACGGCCATAGAGCATCCCTGCATTGCGTGAGCCAAACAAGGTTTTAGTGCGCGAGCATGCTCCCGGCCTTGAAATTGGGACAATTTCGATAAGATAAGGTGCGGTAAATGAGGAGCGGTGCGGTGCGGTGAAAGAAGAGAAGAAGAAATATCAAAAATATATTATTACCCTATCACAAAACAAAGAAACTCCTAAACATTACGGACTAGTCTACTGTGAAGGCAGAGGATACAATTTTACAACTGGACGTTTAAATGATCCACTTACAGTTTTTATCATGGCTACACGAACCACATTATCAGACCCTGGATAAACGTTTGTTACAACACCTAAGGGCCAGTGGAGAGGCGGTACATTATCATCACCCATTAAAACGACCGTCCCTACGTTGATAGGATGATCTTGAGTACACCATTTATTTCTGACTTGCAACGTGTGCAGGTACTCAATACGCCATTTTTTCCAGTATGATTGGACGATACTGTCTAGCAACTTCTTCCTATTGTGAAGATTTCTGCACTCATTTGTCAAATCAGAAGCGGGTAAAAACTGAAGCGGTGTAGACATTAAGAAATGTGCGGGCGTTAATATTTCGGGGTGCGGGTCCGAAGATATGGCACTAAGCGGACGCGAATTGTGCATACACTCGATCTGTGTAAGTACAGTGAGTAGCTCCTCGTACGTCAGAAGCTGTAACCCAACGACACGGTACAAATGCGTTTTAAAACTTTTGATATTTGATTCCCACATACCACCGAAGTGAGGAGAGCGCGGTGGGATCATTTTCCATGTAATGCGGTGGTTAATACATTCAGTACCAAATTTAGTTTTGAACTCTGGACTTAAGACCATATTAAATATTTCGTCCAATTGAGCTTTAGCACCAACAAAATTAGTCCCATGGTCCGAGTAATGACAAGAAACAGGGCCACGTCTAGAAATGAAACGCTTAAAGGCCGCTAAAAAGGCATCGGAAGTTAAATCTGAAACCAGCTCGATATGAACCGCCTTTGTAACGAGGCACACAAACAAGCATATGTATGCCTTTTGCGCGTGTTGACCACGGCGGCGACAAAGAGTTATGTGAATAGGACCAGCGTAGTCCACACCAGTATGCGTGAAAGCTTTCGCTTCTTGTAAGCGATAAGAAGGCAAATCAGCCATCTTCGGCGTTGGATGAGCGGGTTTAACGCGGAAGCATTGATTACAATTATGCACTCTAGCTCTGATAACAGTCCTGCCATCTAGTATCCAGAACCGCTGGCGAATGATGGACATCAGAAGACCTGCACTTACATGACAATTCATAGTATGGTAATGGTCTATAATCAAGTTAACCATATGATCAAGTTTTGGGAGAAGTGCGGGATATTTAGCTTCGAAAGGCAAATCTGCATTTGAAAGGCGACCTCCAACTCGTAAAACGTTGTTCTCATCACAGAAAACAGACAATTTTAAAAGTTTGCGCGACGGTAAAAGATTATTTTTTATGCGAGTGATATCTTCACTAAAGTAAACACTCTGTATAGCGACTATTAAAGCGGTTTCAGCAATACCAAGATTTTTAAGTACTTCATTTGGATTTAGCTTTTTTGCAACACGTAATACGCAAACAACTGTGCGGAGTAGTTTATTCCATACTGAAATACGTTGAGCTAACTTATACAGTATAGGCTGTTCGGCTTGAACAACTGCGGTTAAAGTATTACTTTTGCTCTCAGGTAAATTGTCAACTTCCGTGGGACTGAAGGATTGGATAGGCCATTTAGTAGGCGGGCTCTGTAGCCAAGAAGGTCCGTTCCACCACAAATCATGCGATATCAATTGTGACGGTAGCATACCACGAGATAAACAATCACTAGGGTTGTCAACTCCGGTAACGTGGTAGAAGTTTTGTGGTGCCACGTTCTCTTGACATTGGGCAACACGGTCGCTGACGAAAATTGACCATCTATGAGGAGATGATTTAGTCCATGAAAGAGCAATTGTCGAATCTGAAAAAGCATATATTCCCTCAATTGGAATCGAGCAAGATATGTGTCCTTAACAGTTTTTATCAATTTTGACATTAAAAGAGCGGCACATAGCTCTAAACGAGCAAGAGTAGCTTTTTTAGCGGGAGACACCTTTGACTTTGAGCACAGTAGCCTCACAGTGACATTACCGGCTGGGTCGGTGACATGTAAATAAATGACACATCCATAGCCATTAAGACTGGCATCCGAAAATCCAACTGTGATTACGGTACAGTCAGAAAAAACGCCGATGTGGCGCGGGATTTTTAGTGTCGACAGCAACGGAAATTCCTGAACCAGCATGGAATAGCATTTAATTATATGCTCGGGGGGTGTATCATCCTAGTCGATTTTACAGAGCCAAAGTTCCTTAATTAACAACTTGGCGTATAACACAACGGGAGCTACTAAGCCAAGGACATCAAACAAGCGAGCTATTGTAGATAGTATTATTCGCTTGGTACACTTCCCACCAGCAGGAGGAGAAGTGGTTATGAAGAATTTGTCATTTGTGGAATCCCATGACAATCCTAACACTTTCGCAACACTTTGCTTGTCATTGAAGTTGACAGAAGAACGATGTGACTCCGGAAGACAATCTAATAGTGCAGGCGAGTTACTTGACCATTTAACTAAGTCAAACGCAGCAGACTTAAATAGTGCGATTAATTCTTGCGATAAACGCATGGCGGTTTCATCATCGAGACATGAGTGGACCAAGTCATCCATGTATAGCTGGGAGCTGGCCACACTTGCAGCATCAGGAAAGCGATGACTCTCATTTGAGCATAACTGTTTGACAGTACGCATAGCCATATAAGGGCTCGACTTGAGTCCGAAAGGAACTCAAGTAAACTGAAAGGTGCGGATCGGCTCGCTCTCAGAAAAGCGAAATAATATTTTGACATAATTATAGTCATGCGGAGGCAAACAAATTTGCATATACATTTGCTTAATGTCAGATGTCATAGCTACTGGGAACAAGCGAAAGTTCAGCAAAAGAAGAAACAAATCCGCCTGAAGATTAGGACCAGTATGCAATATGTCATTAAGTGACATCCCTGAATGAGTCTTAGCGCTGGCATCGAGAACAACTCTGACAGGAGACGTTACTTTCTCCGGACGGATAACAGGGTGATGAGGGATGTAGTAACCATCATCAGTAACGTCAGACTCAGGTACTTCAGAGAGATAACCATTTTTCATATATTCAGTGATGACTTTATTATAAGCATCACGAAGAGTGGGTGCTTGCTTAAACCTTTTCTCTAGGTACATAAGACGACGGTGAGCAACAGAACGAGAGTTCCCTAGTTCCGATGGATCTTTACAGAAAGGTAAGGCCACAGTGTATCTACCTTCTTCATTGCGAGACACAGAAGTTGTGTATACCTTTTCGCATTTAGTCTCTTCAGGACTTAAATGACGTTTGAATGGGATTTCTTCCAATTCCCTAAATTTATTTAGCCTCGACTCGAGGTCATTGAGCACAAAACCGGTGAACGAAGAATCGTTATTAGGGTCAGACTTACAAGGATAGTCACCCATTAGCACATAACCGAAAGCGGTCAGTAAAGCGGGAGGGGCACGAGAGCCAGACTCTACCCTATTCCCCAAATAAATATACGGGAACAGCTGGACACCGAGCACTACATCAATGCAGCCTGGAATGTTCCACGTGAGATCTGCGAGCGGTATATTATTAAGGTAAGCCATGTCACTTTCATTATATTCGATAAAATGTGAAGGCAATTGATCCGTTATACAATCTACCACTAAAGCGTGTATGTAGTACTTACTATTCGGGTATATGCGGGATTCGATATTTAAGTAAACATAACCGTGTATTGGTCGTGAAGTTAAGCCGACACCCTTTATATATGAGTTAGTCAGCGGTACAATGGGCAAATTTAAAGATTTGCAGCAATCGAGCGTTATTAAATTATTCTGAGAACCGTTGTCAATAAGGCATCTGATAACCATCTTATTATCGGTATTGTTTTGTTTATCATAGACTTGAGCGGTTGACAGCAGTATTGTCGAGTATGGTTTTGACTCTACTTTTAAAGAAACCGAAGCGTTGGTGAGGTTCGCATTACCTACCGGCAAAGTAGTCGACACGTTATGAGACTGCAGCGTATTTTGATTATTGTCACGCGGCGGATGAGTACAGGAGCACGCGGCAACGGGCGGCATCGGGGCGCGCGCAACGTTCGCAGCAGCAGCTGCTGGCTCACGCGGATAGGGCGCAGCAGGCTCCGCGCGGGCGCGATGCGGCTGAAGAGTTGTATAGCGCATGCGCGGCAGACGCAGTTGAACCGGCGTTCGTAAACAATTGCGTAGATTTCACGTGCGCTTTAACGGAAAAACGATTTGGCGGTTGCGAGTTATTATTGTCAAAGTGCAACAACGTATGATGACGTTTTTACATAAGTTGCACGTGCGGCGTGAGTTACAATTGATCAAAGTATGCGATAAACTTAAGCAGTTGACACAGCCGCGGTTATTTTTAATATAGTCGAAACGTGCTTGCGGAGAAGTCATATTTTTGAATTTTGTACAATTATACAGTTGAACGTGATCACTGCTTTTGCACAATGCACAGGGTTCATTATTTGCGGAACTAGAAGACGAAGAGTCGTTACTAGCTACAAACGTTTTGTACGTAGTACGCGCGGGTTGAGCCAATGTATTGGCAGCGGGTTTGTAAGCGGTACGCGGAGTATTCATAGAAGAATTATTATTGCCTGACCGTTCCAAAATTTTTACTTGGCTTTGCATGAATGTGACAAATTGGTCGTACGAGGGAATAGTTACGTCTCGTACAGACATTTCAAAACTTTGCAAAGTCTATTGGTCAGTTTTTCTTAACGCGCATTGCAGAAAGAAAAAATCTGTTAGATCGGGTATGTCTAACTGTGTTAAAGCGGCTACAGTGGCGGAATATTTCTAGATAAAATTATTGAGACTGCCTGGAGATTCTGAGCAAGGTTTAATATCGAGAATACTATTAAGGTAATATGTACCTAAGGCGCGCTTATCTTGGTACTTTTTTACTAGGCTATTCCAAATGATGGAATAAGTCTCGCCTGTGGGTACTAAGCCCGCGGTTATATTCATAGCACCATGAGTAAGTTTGCCCATGAGGTACTGTACGCGTTGCGAGTCAGAGAGCTGGTCGTTGTTGTGAATATTGGCCTTAAAGGACTCATAAAATATGGGCAAGTTCTCTGTCTTTCCATCGAAGGAAGGAAGGTCGATGGGCGGAAGTTTGATAGATGGACCCTTAACTTGCGGAGCGGGTGCCGAGGACGAACTCGTTTGCGGTGCTGGTTTAGAAATATTAAAACGAGTACGTTTTATCCTGGTATACAAATCCTCAAACGTATCCAGAGCCTCATAATTGGGCTCGTGTTCAGGGTTGACAGACATCGAGATTTCGTTAATCTGGTCTACAATTTTCTCGAAGTCGGTTTTAAAATCATCGATCGTCTGAGATTCTGCCATAAAATTCTCGTTACTGCGAGAATCGTAAGGGGAAATATTTTTAGTCAAATCGTACAAATGTGAGAAACGCCGTAAAATACGTTCCTCTTTAGATTTTAGAATGGATAATTTCGTTTCTAAATTGGGTTTCGACATAATTATAACTCGAAAATATGATGCGGCAAATTTATAAATTTAGTTTCGAAAATTATGAAAATTTATGCCTATTGTGAGAGCCAAAAATTACGCTATGTCACAGGCGAAATAATTATTATGAGCGGGGAATTATGAATTTTGCACCAGGAAAATCCGAGTTCGAATAGGACCAAAAATTATGATATGGCGTGTAAATAGCCAATTCCAGGATGAAGGGATATCTTGGCCGGGCACTCGCTTAAGTCCTAAAGGGAATTTGTCACAATGCAGAGACACTCATCTTTGGACTGCAGCTCCGGCTTGAGGCGTCATGCGGATGGTAGCGGAGAGGAGCGGCGCGGCGATTGGATATTTAACTTAATCCTTATAATGCAAGCGGTTTGATATATGTATATAGACACGAGGGTGACACACAAGTTGAAGTGAGCGTTTTTCTTTCTTCGCGGTGACGGCCATAGAGCATCCCTGCATTGCGTGAGCCAACAAGGTTTTAGTATAGTATATTTGTCTGTGGTAGTTTGGCATGTCAGTGTAATGACAGCTAATGAGTGAAGGCCGCATTTTGTCAGCGCTAAAGGGGTGCGTGGCCAGTCTTTCATGTTTAAAAGTCGATGGAAACAAATGAATATTTTACTTACCTTGGATATAGATCTCGGTAAACGAGTGTAGGTGCAAACAGAAAATAGAGGTAGTGCTGAAATGTCGGCAGCGGTGTCCGGCCGCGCCACCGCGACCCGCAGGCGATGACCACAGCATGGATTTTCATTAACAACCGAAACTGAAACCAACAAAGAAAAAATATATTTAAATGTGTTATTAATTACATAACATATCTCCAGCCTTTTAACATCTCACTGCTGGGCACAGGGCTCCTCTCAGAATGAGAGGGCTTGGGCTATAGTTGCTGCGCGGTTCCAGTGCAGATTGAAAACTTCACAAACACAATTGAATTACTTCGCAGGAGTGTGCAGGTTTTCTTAGCATGTTTTCCTTTGCCGTAAAGCTCGTGATAAATTACAAATGTACTTAATTTTGCTCATAAATTCCGAAAAACTCTGAGTTGCGACCCAGAGCTATTTGATTACATTTAAAAATATTCTAGCTGTAGTTAGTAGGTATTGGACTAGGTCACAACTTTGGTAACGATATCCTAAGTGACCGACATAGTTAGCATCAGAGAGTTGCTCTTTATCATGTAAACCCAGAGTAGGTCGCTTATAATAGGATATAGTTACCAAATTTGTCGTGACCTCCCGTAATATAGTAAACTTTATTTATCTGGTGGACTAATAACAACTTTCTTTTCCCTCGTGAGGTCCCAGTTGTTTTACTGAAGGAACTCTTCTACTAGAACATAATACTGGCAAGGGACTAATAATTTATCAACACTCCACGGGTACTATAAAATTCTTAAAGGGACGATGGTCGTAATCGGATGGGCTTAATGTAAATTATTAGGATTTTATCAGGTTCAGTTTATGATTTTCAACAGTAATTTGTAACGTTAATCCTCTGTAGGGCACTATTTTTGGATACCTACTTACTAAGTACTTATACAATTTTTTTTTATCAACCTGCATGATGAGTTGTTTACCTAACGACCGCCGCCGGCGGCCGGTAGCTTGTATTTTGCTGTGCTCGTGCTCATGCTACCTACAATCCACAAATAGTAAAGTTGTTGTACAAAATCAACAACTTTATTATGCGTATGAAGGTGAAGGAGCAGTACAGGGTAAAACTTGTATTGTATGTACTGTTTTGTAATATTGTTGTAAGATTTTTTGTTAACAAATAAAACTTTTACTTTACTTTACTTACTAGGGAAAGATGAATTCAATCTAAGGTTGGAAGTGTGGAGGTATATACTAAGACGTCGTTGTCTGACAAAGACCTTATGCGTAAAGTGGGCGATCCACGTATGAGCCAATACCGCGGTTTAAAAAACGACGGTTTTACTCGTGGCTCGTAGCTGCTGATCGACGTACGAGAAAGACTCGTCGGTTAAGCTCGCTCGTGTACCTATCACCGCAATATCAACTATTTACTGTGAGTGTCAAAACAGTACAAAAGCACCGGCTCGACTTGCGAGATTGGTGATCAACGCACGGTTTTCTTGACGAGCCGAGTAAAAAATCAAACCCGTGTAACATGCTACGTATCAAGCTCGTCAGCATGCAAAACCACGGTATTGCGGTGATACACGAGCGAGCTTTACCTTATAAAAAGGTACTCTGTGGTTTTACCGACGAGCAACTAAGACCGCGGTCTTACTCGTCGACCGATCCATCAAATTAATTAATTTGACAGTTTAGGCACTGTATTGACTAGGCAGAGATGAATCCAAGTCAAGGTTGTAAGCCTGACGGTATAAAGACGTCGGTGGGCAGCGTCGCCGCTCGCCGCCACCCGGCGATGGCGTTATTTACCGCCACGCTTGACGAGGGTTCAGGTGATTTATGTTGCGTTTCACTTTCATCGCTGTTTTGCCGCACTATTCCATCTTTGCGTTACGGTTCGGTTGTAAGAACACTAATCCTCATGTTTAACTGTGTGTTGTAAGAAACGCGTTCGGTGAAACGATATGATTCATGGCACGACCACACCACTTATAAGTGAAGCATTAGGTGCAGAAAATGGCAAGTCAGAATAAGAGATTAGTTGTTAAGATTGTTTAAAAATAGTTTTATATCATACGTAATAGAGAATAATAGATTTATTTAATACAGTTACTCAAAAAGGGGTACTTTTCATTATCATGCGGAAAGCAGCTCGTGCTTTTTAATTTTCCAAGGCGCCGGCTGAGGAAGGCGGAGGAGTGCCGCCTTCACCTTCCACCTCCTCCGCGACAGGGAAGCTCCTGCCGGCTCACCTTTTCCTTTGGTTTCATTGTAATTTTGTCAAAATAGGTGACAGATGACGTATCTATTCTATTATGTTTAGACAAAGTAGGTAATCAAACAATAACACTTTTAATTACTTAGTGTTTTGTTTTTAGTTAGTGTAATCGTTACTTAATGTTTTTGGTGTAGTAATTAAGCTGTGAAAACGTTATCCTGCTGGAGGGTGAACAATGGGAGACAATATTACCTGTGCAAAGGTGACAAACCTCAACTAATTAGCGACAGTATTTAGAAGAAAGATACGCCACTTTGTGCAGTTATGGGAAAATTGTTATTGATTTAATTCTTAATATTAGTTAGTTCTGCTGTGGATGAACTAACATTAACCAAATCAATAAGTATTCCAAAATACTCTGAATCAAGGTAGTACTTCCCTGGAACAGCATTTGAACACCTATCTAGGTGTCAGAGTATTGACTCTGTACGCCAATGAATCATTAAGCGTATAATAACCAAAATGCATCACTTAAGGTAGCACTTGTTACCATTATAACAGAGTGCACAATTTATTTTTGTTTAGATAACATTTATAAATAAGACACCAAAATTAAAGTTAGGGCTTACTATGGAACAAAGCAACCTGTGCTTTCGTTACATTACTGCATTTAGGTACTATAACAATTATGTCAATATCTGACAAGCAAAATTTTAAGATGCATTTACATATATCCAGGGAACTGAGAAGATTTATTAGAAAGCCCACATAAATCTTTGTTCATTACTCACAGAGCTACTCATAGCCCGGCTTCCAACCGTTAAAGTCTAGGTTAGCTTCTGATACTTTAACGGCTCCAACGTTTTTTGCTAAACAGTTTATATTACTTAAGTTTATATTACTTACAGACAATGAAAGGCATTTTTAATGTCACCTCTGACATTCTTCACTAAGCTAGGAAGACGAGTTTCGTATTGATTCTTTTTTAACATTAGATGTTAAAATATTACTAATCACAACTGTTTTGTTACTTTAAACATCTACAAAGTTAAATAGGGATCATGAAGGACAAGGCGCTGAAGTATAATTATAAGTGAAGGCTGATCGTAATTATATGAAGCGCCTTGTCCGAAATGATCCCTTCCCGACCCGGACCCAAATCTCAGTTTATTGCAGATACAATAATTTTGTTGTGAGAGCTTTAAAATAATGACATCAAGCATGAACCGGAACGAGATGGAAGATGCGGAGATGACACAGGAGAGGGGTTTTTTCCTATGAATTGCTTTAAATAAATTGTGGTAATGTTGCTGTGATGTTGCTTTAAACGCAAGATATGCGACTACAAAGTTGAATAGGGATCATTTCGGACAAGGCGCTTCATATAATTATTAATTACGATCAGCCTTCACTTAAGGTAAGTTCGACTGATCTTATAATTATGTGTGTCTATGTCAATAACCGATATAAATTGACCCTACACTGCGTACAGTTTGCTTTGGAGTAGGGATCTGCTAACACTGGTTTCGTATAGGTGTGATGAAAATACCTTTAGATTAGGTATCTATGCCAGGGCTTTTTCGTAATGCTTTAGGAACCCTATCCTGGGCGTGTCCGACACGCTCTTGTCCGTTTTTAGGGTTCCGTACCTCAAAAGAAAAAAACGGAACCCTTATAGGATCACTTTTCCGTCTGTCTGTCTGTCTGCCGGTCTGCCTGTCTGTCTGTCTGTCTGTCTGTCTGTCTGTCTGTCTGTCAAGACCCTTTTTCTCTGGAACGCGTAGAGGTAGCATGCTAAAATTAATATCAAATAATCAACCCTGCGGTCCCTTGAAGCCGTGAAGAAATCAACCTTCTAAGTCAACGCAATCAAAAGATACAGTAATTAAAAAATCTATTTCCATATAAATTGCCGATTTCCAAAAACCTAAAGGGTACTTCCAGATGTCTTAGAAACTTGAAATTAGGCATGAAGGTAGCTCTTATAGCACAACCACACCGACACAATGACCAATATAAGTTGACTTCAGACTGCGTACATTTTGCTTAGGAGCAGGGCTTTGCTAACACTGGACTTCTTAAAACACTGGGGAAAAGCGTTAAAATCTTTCTACGGAACCCTCGTGCGCGAGTCCGACTCGCACTTGGCCGGTTTTTTTTTATTTTGTAAATTGTGTTTGTTTTTGAAGATGTTCCAAATTTGAAACTCATAACTATATCGAATTCGATGTCGTAATAATGACATTACGTTACTAAGTTTTCATAGTTAAACTGATGGTCGTAATGCTGGCCTTACCTACGGTTTTTGAACGCATTATACACGCCTCTTTCCGCATTGGTGCGACGCGCCAATTTGCCACGTACCTAAGTGTTGATGACTTTTTTTCTTATGTATCCCATGGTGTGTTGTCGTTGAAAAGGTCCTTCAAATATGTCAAGGTTGTGCGCAGATCATTCTTCGATTTAGGGATCCGTTTGGGAAATATTTAGCTTTAATAAAATGCTAATTTTTGTTGGAGTCACCCCGCCCTACCGGCCAGAAACTGTTGTATTTGGAAATATGATTTTATTTCAAATTTCCAAATACAACAGGTTCTGGCTGGTAGGGCGGGGTGACCGGCCAAGTGCGAGTCGAACTCGCGCACGAGGGTTCCGTAGAAAGATTTTAACACTTTTCCTCAGTGTTTTAAGAAGTCCAGTGTTAGCAGAGTCCTGCTTGAGCATTTGATATTAATTTCAGCATGCTACCTCCACGCGTTCCAGAGAAAAAGGGTATTGACAGACAGACAGACAGACAGACGGACAACAAAGTGATCCTATAAGGGTTCCGTTTTTTCCTTTTGAGGTACGGAATCCTAAAAATAGGGCAGTAGTGCACGTCCATGCTGGGATGGCATGACGTATATAGACAGTCGAGATTCATTCATAACTAAGATAACTAACTATCACAGTGCAATTCAACTTACGCGGTGCAATGGGCGAAATACCCACCAATCAGCACTGGACAAGCGTGGTGGGCTTAGAGATTATTATTATTAAGCAAAGCAGAACGTAATTAGCTTAATAAAATTAATCATTTAAGTTAACATTTCGTGGCGTAATTAAATCGGTCGGGAAATGCAGTTGATAACATGAACGTTTTTTCAATAGGAATCCTGTGAAATAATGTAATGTTATTTTCATACAACAATTTCACAGCTAATGAACCGCCTCTGATATCCCTAAACGAACTCATTCGCAAAGCAAAAACTTCATGTCCCGCAATGAAAATAATATATATCCTTTGCTATTTACGGCTGGTGCCAAAACACTGGACAGATCCGGACCTCGTTTAAAATTACAAACGGTGTTAGCGGCTTTATGGGCCATGTCACAAGCCGTTTACTTAGGGGAAACAGTCTGTTCTAGGTAGCCTATCTAGGGTTTTTATGAAGGAAACAAATTAAAAGTTTAATACGTTTATTTTCACAAAAATCGATAGGCTAACAAGTAAGAAAGAAATAGAGAATCTCAGGGGATTGAGTACGAAGACACTTTTGGAAGTTACTAGGTTCGATTACACGCTAATATGGCCTACACTTCCCTCGGGTGTCTGGATCCTCCGGCGACGGCGAAAATATGGCGCAGGCGTCGCAGAGCAACCAGGAGTGACCAGGGGGCTCGTGTGATGACGTGGTATAGAGATGGAAGGACGGGGACCGAAGCGTGCCAACGGCTAGCCTCTGACCAGGCTGCGAGAGGTCGGCAGGGGTTCGTTAGGAACCAGTAGTGGATGGAGAGATCTTCCACGGGTAGCCGAGTTGCCCAAGTTCTGGGCTGGCTGGTTCCACTCAGGAGTTGTAGAGAAATGTCAGGTCTCCCAGCCGTACAGGCGGTTTTATGGTTGCATGGAACCGGACACGGATAACCAAATGATTTTGTATTGGGCGACGCCCATGGGCATGTCTAAGTTTCTCATTTTGAATACCAACGTATTATTTCTGTGTAGTGTGTAATGTAGTTTTTTATGTGTTTTATGTTGGCTAAGTGCAAGTAGCGGTTGTTAATTAATTAATTTACAACCGATGCAAGTTTTTAATTAGATTTAAATTAATATTATTCGCCTAAGTGCGGAAAAGCGCCATCTAGCGGATTGTGGCGTAACTTTTAATGTCCAAGAGCTAGCGTATTGTGACAGCCAGAGGGTCGAGCACGACTTTACGAATGCTGCGTAACGTTACGGTTATCGTATCGAGATCGAGAAACCTCATACCTACTAAATTTTAGTTCCAAATACGCTCACGGGCTGTTACAAACGTCATACAAACTCGACAACGTTTACTATTCGACTTTACGTTACGCAGCATTCGTAAAGTCGTGCTCGACCCTCTGTAAAATAGGTTCACCGTGACACGCTTGGTTCAAACATCTACTAAAACTTCAAAGGCAACCGCAGAATCATTTTTTATTTAATATCATTAAATGTTAACTTTTAATCAAAAAACCGGCCAAGTTCCGTAAAAAATTCTAGCTATGTAAAAAAACCGTCTATCACAGGAATCGAGTCTCGAAGATTTTTTTCGCTTTTCCTCCGAGTGTTTTAATTTAAGTTGTCTATGTAGTTAGCAGAGCCCTGCTCCTAATTAAAATGCTTTCTCAGTGTGGGCTCGTATTACATTGGTCACTGAGATATGCACAAGTACTATTATAATGGATGACAATTAAATGTTCGGTGCGCGGGTTCGACTCGCTCTTGACCGTTTTTTTTGACCGCGTATATTTCGACTTTTGATGAAAAAAAAAAAAAAATAGGGTTGGTAGGTAGGGAGCCCTCGGTGCGCGAGTCTGACTCGCTCTTGACCGGTTTTTTTATAACTGTCATTTTGATTGCGTTGACTTAGAAGTTTAATATTTTCAGATTCAAAAGATTGCAGGCCTAAGTATTTAATATTAATTTCAGTATGTTACCTTCACGCGTTCCAGACAAAAATAGTCTTGACAGACAACGAAGTGATCCTAATAAGGGTTCCGTTTTTCCTTTTGAGGTACGGAATTTTAAAAATATACAAGAAATATGTTGCAAGTATTGGTACGCTCAGTTAACTCGCCGATAGTCACGCTGAAATAAAACACAAAGCATTTCAAAATATCTGACACGCTCTATGAGGCTCTATCTTATCATCGCATATGCACTGGAGACTGACTGGAAATTAATTGTAGGAGTATGGGAATTCAATTATCTTAGACTTTTGACGATAGGTTTGACGAGGCAACGCAATGCACACTAGCTAACCGTAAACCGTAACTTCGTGGATGTCGGTTTAACTTAAACTTTTGACGTTATTGATGTTATGACAATGAGATTGCAAAAGGTTTCACACTGAAGTAGGTATTTATAATTAAACGTAAATGGGTTACAGTTTGTTCATATTAACCTATATACAGCAAAATACACGATCCGCGAGACAACTGTAATGAATTTTGTTTGGAACACTTTCGTCGGTAACAATAGAAGTTCCCAATAACTTATTGTTGCAAATTACCGTGATGTGGAAACCTGCGAGTTGCGAGCCACGGATACGGGAAGTTTGTTGCTCACAAATAGTTCCTTTGTTAGACGACAGCCTGTGCCCAAACTTCGTTCATGTAACGCGCATAAATCACACTACATTGCTGATCCCGAGCATCAATCAGTCCCGACAGAAAACATGCCTTATCTGATGACCAATGAAATTGCGGCCAATGACTCGGAGCGACGCTTATTTAGGAAGAAATAGTGTTATTGTACTAAATCTCCCTATATCTTTTTTAGGACAGTAAATTGGCGGGCCAAATCATTTCTCGAGGGGCAATCCATCTCTATTGTTTTCAATAACAATGTTAGGTAGGAAAATTGTTTCAGAAAGCTATTTATGTGCTCGTGGATAAATAAACTACATAAATAACTTAGTCGATTCATGATAAAGTTGACAAAGTTGGGTTGGATGATGTTTCAGAGTATTTTAAAGTGAAATAGGAGCAACAAGTATCTTACCATTTCACAGGTAACGGTGACTCCGGAAGCTAAGGCTAGGTGTTTCCGCCCCAGGTCCCACACCGGCACTGCAACTAAGGCGGTCTGGAGAGCAGCCAATACAGTGATCGCCAAACCCTTCCATATCTGGCTTAAACCTGAGGATTGCAGTATTATTATCAAATTAATCAATAGGTAATATGAACCTTATGAAAACAACAAAACTCGAAAGGGCCGGTTTATAATTATAAGTTTCATTAAGTTTTGCGATGCAGCACCAAGAGACAAGTAATTAAAACTTTTCGTTACTTGAAAATGCTCTTATTGAAAAGTTTTTTGGAGATGGAGATTGGAGATTCTTGCCAGCCATTTTCAACGACTAAGAGGTTTTGCTGTTTTTTTAAATAGGTACCCATGTTTGGCGTCTGTAGATAAGTAGTGGAGCTTAGTTCTTGTTTTATTCTGCAAAGTGAACAGGAACACAAAAGGTCGTCACGGCGAGATTAATACAAGGCGGTGTGTCTGTGAAGCGGTAAATTGGAAGGCTCTGCGGGATAGGCTTGACTGGACAATGAGCTAAGCCGGCTGCCGGCGCTCAATCAATGTACGGCCTTACGTGTGGGATTCAGGGCAAACGCAGGGCGTAACTATAATATGAGTTACGATTTGTCGATTCACTTGCCCAATCAAAGTTTATAAATAAATTTATAAAATTACTAGCTGTTGCCCGCAACTTCGTCCGCGTAGATTTCCCTTATCGCTATCCGAATAAAAAGTAGCCTATGTTATTCCTTAATATTCAAACTATCTTCTTACCAAATCTTATCTAGATTGGTGAAGCGGTTTTTCCGTGAAGAGGTAACAAATAGAGAGACAGAGAGACAGAGACAGAGTTACTTTCGCATTTATAATTTTAGTTAGGATTAGGTTTACTGAAAATTACCTAATATTAGTAGTTGGAGCCAAAATGCCTGTTAGTTTTTGAATAGAAGAAAAAATAATTATTGTCATTATTAAAAGGAAAATTTCAAAACCCTTCTCCCATGATCAAAAGATAAATGACAGCTTTTGTTTTATACAATACATAAACTCGTTACCTACATTGGAATCTATTGAATAATTTAAGCTGATAGTATTTTTGATCTTCGTTGATCATTGGTACCTAAGCCATGCCGTCTATTGTGATTTGGTTATGCTTGTCTTTCCAGAAAAAAACACGTAACAAGAAAATTTAATAAATCCGATAGAGACTATATCTACATACAATATAAGATAATTGTGATGTTGCTGTTTTTATTGGAGAAACGGAAACATGTAATATATGTAACGTTTATCCATAAGAGTAATTAAATCAGGTTAGTGCAGATCTGTGCAGCGGCTTTACAGAGCTACTCTACCACTCTCATAAAATATTATGAAACGTAACATAAACCACATTGACGTTGAAGGAGGTTGATAGGTAATATGTGTATAGGAGATTAGCTAAGCGCTCGAACTAACTGAATGTTTGCTACTTACACAATTAAAGTCGATCTTAATGCATTTAAAATTAACGTCGAGGATGCAGCTCTGAAATATAATAGTATTATTTGACGTTAGACTTCATAATTTTCTCTCTAGCAGCCATGACGCACATATGACCATTCAAGTTAGTAATTAGAGCAGGCTCTGAGGGGCTGGTTGCAACAAAAGACTCTTAGCGCGGAGTGGTCGCAACGGCCACTCGGCTTGGCAGGCGCTATTTCAAACTGCTGTTTCGTACGGCGAAGTATATCCGCAATGTCATGACCAGTCGGTTTAATTTATAGTCTTATTATAGCTGTACATAAGTTATTATAATACGTAGCTATTGTGTACTAACTTGCTGTCTTATAGGGTCCGATTTAGGTACCTAATAACTTTCTGCTACAGACTCTACAATGAATACTACCCTACATAATATCTACTAGAGTCCCGAGAAGCTTAGAGCGTAGATTATATTGCTGATTTGTTTAAATCGGTGAACCAAGTTTATTAAAAGGAAAAACTTCTTCTTAGCCATTTCGTGGAAGTTGTATCAAAAGCCTCGAATTGCTTATCGACGTCGAGCAAGTTAGTAATTACCTACTCGTCACAACTTTTATGATTGTTTTGGTAAGTATGTTATATCGAAACCCCGACTATGAAGCGAAATTAATTACTTACCTATGTTTTCATCAAAGTTTTAACTCTGTTCCTCTGGACTGATTGAAAAAGTTATTGAATGTACATTAAATCTACATTGTTTGGCGTAAATTTGAACACCAATTACTTAGCAAGTGAATTTTCAGCGAGATATTCGCGTTTCTTGATTAAAAATAATGTGTTTATATTTAAGTACAATTTACCTGTGTTATTTTTGAAGATTTTTGCTCCTGCTGAATAAAGTAACAACCCTGGGTAGAACATTAGGGCAAGCGACAGCTCAAACAGCCAGAGCTTAGCGCCGCGACCGATATCGCCAAACCCGTACGCCACCGTGCTTATAGCAATGTTTATCCTTGAAAAAAAAAGTTACATAGGTACGTACAGATAATTCTCACAATCACCGAGCGAGAATAATTACTTAACTGCCGCAACAGCGGGCATTTACGGTCACACGTTTTAACAAGCCAAACGAGTTGAAATTGGCACTTTTCTGGAACCTTTTCCCAAAAAATACCAAATTCTGAGTCAAAAAGTCATTGCTTAATAAAATACCTGAGTACCTAACTTTGTTTGGCTATTGGCTATAATTATATTAAGACGTTAATCGAAAATAGATAAAGCCGATAAAATTAGAAAGTCACCATCATAAGCCTGTTAACGTCTCAATGCTCGGCACAAGGTTCCTCACACAATGAAACGGCTTGGGTTAAAGTTCCACGCGGGCCCAGTGCAAATTGGGAACTTCACACACACCATTGAATTGCTTCGCAGGAGTAGGTTCCTATCCTGGATTCCACACGATGTTTAACTTCACCGAAAAGCTCATGATAAATTACATTATAATGTAATTTCGCACATAAATTGCGAAAAACTCAGAGATGCGTTTGGGCATAAACCCACACGACCCTCTGCTTGAGTCGAACCACTAGGCTAGCTACAACGGCTAAACTATGAAAGTACACGCCGGAATTGCCATTACATTTATTCATGAAAACAGCTCATTCTAACAGCATTACGAGTACCTGAACGTGTATTTGTATTATAACGCCGGATTAAATAAATTATTTATACTGTCAATTCCAAAGATTAGAACTTCGCATAAAGGTAGTATGTACCACATGAAATTTTTAAGAAAGATTGAATACTTAATTTTTTCGTACCAGATTGATGATGATGGATCGTGTGCCGATTATACATATTTTATAAATTGTGACTGTATCTGTTACTGAGTCACTGCTTCAACCCTCGCTCAGTTAGCTCACAAGGGATGGGAGGGTTCGCAGTAAGTCGATGGTTTTATTGATATTTACGCTGGAACTACTCCTGAGAAAAAGGGTCTTGACGGTCAGACAGACTGACAACAGAGTGACCACATAAGGGTGTTTTACCTTAAAGGTATTTAGATCCCGAACTATCACTCATCTCACGCGCTCTAACGCTAACGCATACGAGGGGCGGCTGAAAGTAATCTACCTAACAATGAAACAAAAGACTGTCGTGGCTAATTTTTTTTATTTTTCTATATAGTCCCCTGCTAGTAAAATGCACTTATTACATTTTTCAAATATTGAATTTAAACCATTAAAAAAAATCTTTCGGTTTGTCGTCAAAAAAGTCAGTAACCGCAGCCTTCATTTCGTCATCGGTCATAAACCTTCGTCCCCTGAGGTCTTTCTTGAAAAGTCTAAACAGAAAATAGTCACAGGGGGCTAAACCTGGACTATAAGGGGGGTGGTCAATGGTTTCAAAGCCATTGTCTTTAATTGCTAGCTTCGTTGTGCGGGCGGTATGCACTGGTGCGTTATCGTGCAAAATCAGAATTCCTTTGCTTAGTTTACCTCGCCGTTTTTCTTTTATTGTCTCTCTTAGTTGATATAGTAAGTTTGAGTAATAATCAGCATTCATTGTAGTTTTCTTCGGTAAATAATCTATGAGCAAAATCCCTTCTGTGTCCCAAAAGATTGTAGCCATAAGTTTACCTGCCGATGGACATACCTTGAATTTCCGAGGCGGCTTCTCATCCTTAAATTTCCACTGTAACGACTCTTGCTTACTTTCCGGGTCCCATTGTCGAATCCAAGTCTCATCACATGTTACAATTCTAGAAATTATTTCTTCCTCTTTCCCTCGACTCATGTCCAAAAACTCTTCGCAACATTTGATACGCCTCTCCATGTCAAATGCAGTCAACATACTGGGGACCCAACGTGCACTAACCTTGGACATGTTCAAATGCTCATGAATTATTTCATTGACTAGCTCTTTACTGACGCCCACATCTCTAGCTATCTCCCACTGCTTCACTCGTCGGTCCTCTAATATATTTTTTTTCACCCTGGCTGCATTTTCATCGGTGACGGCCGAAACTGGTCTTCCGCTACGAGGATCATCTTCCAGGCTCTCACGACCTAACTTAAACTGCTTTGACCAAAACTTTATAACAAATTCGGAAGAACACGAACTGCCAAACTCACGTAACATACGCTGTCTGATCTCCGAAGGCGTATTCCCTTCTTTAATCAAAAACTTAATCACCGCACGCTGCTCGATTTTATCCATTTTCACTTTTTCTACCGACATGTTTGAAACAATTGTAGGAAACAAATAAACGTGATGCAATAAACAAATGAATGTAATACATTTTGAAAATAGAATAACAAACGAATATAAATCCATACCAGCCAGCATTATTTTTGTACATATTTCTGACCAAGGAGATTACTTATCAGCCGCCCCTCGTAATGTTTTTATTTCCATAAGAAGATAAAACTATTCCAAAATTTTGGTTAGTTTCCGATCCCGATTCGTCGAATTTGTCGGAAATATTTATATGAAATAAGATTATTTAGATTCGGTTATATTTTAATTATTGTATGCCTTCGTGTTGTTGTTACAATAGGACAAGAAGCTGTTTGATTTTCTGTAACTGAAAAATTACGACAAAACAATAATTCGGCGAAATAAGAATCGGATTAATCTAACATCTAAAGTTTTACAAAACATTCGAACAAAATTGTATGAAAATGAAAAAGCATTATGAAAAATTTATCAAGTTAAGATATCCGTATTTTTGCAATAAACAACTAACTGTTGAATACATTTTGGTCGTAAAACAAGTTCACTCGAGTGCTAAGTGGTGACCAAGCGGGGATAGTTTGCGAGGCAAGTCACGTGTTTCTGTGCCACGGAACAGGGTGGGCTCGAAGATAACTTACTTGCCACGTTCCACGAGGTCGTAAATGACCGTGTCGCATAACAGGATCAAAAGTATCACCACGAATATGTGATATATTGCTCTTATGTGGAGAGAACTTTGAATAAGAACTGTCAGGGGTGATTCCCGATTTGTGAATTCCGGAATTTGCTTCTTCTCGTCTGGCGGCTCGAGGAATCCATTTGGTTTAGGGCCTCGTGTGCGTTGTCGAATATTACTTATTTTTTCCATGTCATCGGCAGCTGAAGGCAAAAGCATTAGGTATTTAAATTTATTATTTTATTCGTTAGTTCACGAGTACTAGCTAAGTACTAGTGACAGACAGCAATGTTGTTGTAAGTGCAGTTGCACTTCGTTGCTCTAATTCGACTAGTATATATGTTTGTGATTAAGATCGTTAGAGCTATTGACTGGAGTGAGATAAGTACAAATAACCTTTCACATGTGATAAAGCATACTGAATAGACGCAGTAAACATCAACCATCGTAATTAGTATGATGAAATTAATGTACTGTAGGGTGTTAGCCTCTATGCAACAAGTGCATGGTGCGGTCCTGGCAAGCTAGACTGATCTGTCCATTTTAAACTTAGAATTTGATCAAAATAAAGGAACACTTGGTTCCCAGAAAGCAGTGCAGTCGGGCTGGGACCTCGGATTAAGATAGTTGTTACACAGTACATGGATTAGATTTAAGCCCCTGCTCTTGAATATAGACCCAGTCCTGGCTAAGAATACTATATTTTATTTAGTTACGTTAGTACTTGCAGGGCAGTAGATGATTTTACCGTTAGGACGCATCACCGTACCTTCTCCAGTGCCCACTCCCTGGGCTACACCCCACAGTACTAACTGAAAATAAGATTTAAGGAATTAAATATTGTGCATTGATTGGGCTCGCATAGGATTAAATTAGAAGTTAGGTACAAAAGAAGACGAAAAAGTCAAAAATAAAACCGGACAAGTGCGAGTTAAACTCGCGTGGAGAGGATTCCGTACGTTGATTATCGTAAACGGTTTAGCATATGCAAACCAAATTGATTGTAACATTACAAACTGCAAGTGAAGTCCATGTTATTAAGAATGTCATAAGACTCATTCTCGGTTTTCCTGTTATCTATCTACAACTAAAGTCCAATAGTTTCGGAAACAATAAAGGGACGGGGTACATGTATATGACATAGATTGCAAAACTTAAAAAAATAATATCTATACTCATTACTCACAGGCACAATTAATCGCCCACCCTATCTTTGCTATTTATTGTAAAAGTATTCTTTATACTTAACAGTTTTTACATTAATCAACAAAAAAATTATGGGCGATTAATTTTGCCTTTGAGTATAATTTACCCTGTCTTTGGGTCACCGACTTACATAAATATGTGTTACCACATTTCAACTCGATCGGTTCAGTTCTGGACAAACTTACGAGTGATCCTATACTTACATACTTATAATAAAAGTTTCTTTTGAAGTACGGAACCCTAAACAAAGTCATTTAAAAATCGTAACAGATCAATCCTACTAAAAGTTTTGATGTAATTTTATCGAAAGGGAGTTTTTTTTGGAATCAGAAAGTTGTTGGAAACCGACTTTGAAATACCGTTTGAACTCTCTTAGGGAATTATTTTAAACGTTCCTTGCCGAACCCTTATCGGTAGCTAAATTATCTTATCGTAATTAACTTTTGTTTATTAATGCTCAAATAAAGTCAGATTAAAATACCAGTATCAGTGTTTAAAACTTTCAAAAAATGTATACGCCAACAAATAAAGTACCTACTGCGTACAGTTAAATTAACACAAATTAGCTTCTTACACTGAGTTAGAAAGCCCGTATGCAGCACAAAAAGGTTTACGCTCTTACACGATCTCAAGAAAGAAGAAATCGTTTAATTTAATCGTATTTTACTTACCAAATAAACCAATATAAACAATACAATAAAGTCTCTTGAATTTCGTAGCTCACTTTGTCCGATAATGAGACCTGACACCATTCCCTATCAAGATGTATTGCTCTGTGCATTCGCACGCGTTCCACCCTCGTCCAGATGTTTACTACTACACCACTAAAACTGTCCTGTCATCAGTGTTATTTAATTGACTACTCACATCGCACTGAGCCACAGTTGAAAAGTCAATGACTATCAATCCAGCGACGCCCTGATAAAATTCTTATCGCAATTTTAACAATCGATCACCGTTTGTTCAATGCTGTGATATTAGAAAAACAATCATCTATTAGGTACTTTAAAATTAACGCTGCGCCAAATATTGGAAACAGTAATTCCTGCCCTGGTTTAAAGCACCGAGATTGATGTTTGTTCTGTAGGTAACCCTGAAACGACTTTTTACAAATGGTAAAAACGACATTGTTAAACAAATAAGCACTCAAATAAGTATATCTTGACTGATTGTTACTTTGTAATATAGTATTTTTAAACTGTTTATTGAAAAGTAATCACACTAAAAAGTTGACAATTAACTTTTAACCTCATTCAGCTTAAAATGTCAACAAGTATTTATTGAATAAGGCGTTATTTTGCGGAGGTTAATTAGTAATTGATTTTAGTTCATAAACTTGTGTTGTTTATACGCAGATAGGCACCCACTAAGTTAAGTTTCTATGAAACGTTAATTATTATTTAGGTCTTAATTGATCAAAAAGTTTTATGCATACATATTTAGACACCTATTTAGATTAACATAGGGCTTTATGTTCTTCACTTTTCTTTAGTCCCATCTCGTAGCCAGGTTTGGAAGCTGGCTTCCAAATGGGAGAAATAATCCCGATTCGAAGCTGGCCACTAAATGGGAATTCTTAAATCCCATCTCGTAGCCAGGTTTGGAAGCTGGCTTCCAAATGGGAGAAATAATCCCGATTCAATGCTGGCTACGACATGGAAATTCTTAAACCCCATCTCGTAGCCAGGTTTGGAAGCTAGCTTCCAAATGGGAGAAATGATCCCGATTCGAAGCTGGCTACGAAACGTGAATTCTTAAGTCCCATCTTATAGCCAGATTTGGAAGCTAGCTACGAAATGGGAGAAATAATCCCGGTTCGAAGCTGGCTTTCTTTTATTTCTTATTTAAGTGTAACAGTTTTAAAATATTACACATGTGTTGAGTGGGTAGCCTGATGTTATTAATGCAGGTGACCAAAGGGCTGGCGCGTTCCTCGGCCAACGTATAGGCCTTGCTATACAAAGCTGCAACGCCTCCAGCCTTATGGGTACCTTGCCCCGAGGTTGCGGCCTCGGGGACGTTTTCCGTGTTATATTCTAGTTTTAATTAATACTATTACTTAGTTTGTTTGTGTTTGTTAAATTGGCATAAATATGCAGAACTATAAAAATATATTCAAGACTAGCTTTTGCCCCTCAATTCAAACAAGGAAATATACGAAACTTCCCCCGAAAAAGCCCCCTCAGAATACATTTTTATTAGTTGACTACGAGACGGGAAGTCATATTTCCCATTTGAAAGTCAGCTTCCAAATACGGTTCCGAGATGGGAAATTCGTTCCCATTTGGTAGCTGGCTACCAGATGGGAAAGCACATTTCCCATTTGGAAGTCAATTTCCAAATCCGGCTTCGAGATGTGAAAATCGTTCCCATTTGGTAGCTAGCTACGAAATGGGAAATCTACTATCCCAACTTGTAGCTAGCCACCAAATGTGGCTTCGAGACGAGAAAATCGTTCTCATTTGGTAGCTAGCTACAAGTTGGGAAAACACATTTCCCATTTCATAGCTAGCTTCCAAATCTGGCTACGAGATGGGACTAAAGGTTCACTTTTTGTTTTCGCATAGAGCAAAAGAGATACATTGTATTCTTGTGAATGTGTGGAGATAATTAAGACCGAATCACGAACTTCGTCTAGCGATGTATAGTGCCAGCGTTACTGAAAGAACTTTTGAACGCTATTATTATTCAAAATTTCCATTTAAATTTAGTTGTAAGAAAAAGAAAACGATGACTACTTAATTATTCACGCTTAAACGGAAATGGATTGTTGAACGGGATCGCCCTAGAGCGCCTTTTGTCTGATGTCCATCGGATGGATGTTTAAATATTAAATAGGTTCCAAGTATGAGCGGGTATCCTATATTTATATTGCAACAAGAAATATTCTTAAGAGCACCCTCAATATAATATTTTAGCTACAGCGTTTCATAAATATGGATACCCAAAATTTATAAAAAAAACCCGACGGCGAGAGAAAGTGATAACTTTCAGTCTAAGATTAACGGCTCTATTACTCCTTTTACAGATTTATTAAGGGTATCCTTAAGGTAAGCTTTTATTTAATGACATGGTGATAATTCATTTTAAACTACGTCATTCAGTTGTAGGTGGAGTTGAGATCCGTCGTAAAATCTACGAGTCTGTGTCTCGAAAGGTCAGCGGGTAACAAAGGATTTGGCCGCTCCAGCTGCATTATATACCTATTTCAATTCCATTTTATTTACCTGATAGTGTTTTCATATTTATAGCCGAGCGTGCGGTGTTTCTAACTTTCCTTGGACGTCGATTTCGTCACCGCGATCGTAATCGAATTTTCTCCCTTTATTGTTTGTTTGTTGAATGTTTATTATGATTTAATAATGCTTACTTCGATATTACAGTTTTGTCGACGGAGTGTTGCTTTACTGTTTTGGATGAATGTTTTATTTAGGCATTCTGACACAGACGTCTCCATTTCGTCGTGCCTGCCGTGAACAACATCAGCATTCCAACCTTTCTTTATCTAAAGTTGCAATTATAATTTGAAACCAAAACAATTGAAAAATCACGGTTTGCTATTCCGAAGAAGACAAATACGGCATACTTAGGTAGCGATCGTAATAAAAGTGTCGAATTTATTGCTGATACAGCTTTACGATTTTTTTACGTCTGTTTATCATCGTATATTGCGGACCCGATAACAACGACAGAGTGTGCAATATGTGTATATTTATTCCTTTCAATCATTCAGTTTATGACACCTAATAAAATATAGAAGATCGTACAAAAGGGACCCGTAGATAAACTGAAATGTGGCGTAAGGTAACACTCGTAATCGTAAAGAGCCCTGGGTTTGATACACCATGTACAGGGTTGTAGGTTCAAATCCGAGCTCACTCCTCTAATTTTAAGTAACTTATGTGCGTAGCGGAATTTAATTAGTAACGAAGTGAAGAAAAATAAAGAAAAAAACCTGTACACTCAAAGAGGAATTTATGGGAGGCCGTGAAATTCCTAAGAAGCCCGTTGGCTATGTCACGGTTGAGAAAAAAGTAAAGCCAACCACCTAAACATTCATGTGCCAGAAACGAAGATAATTGACGGTTTCGAGTTTTAAATCTGTCGCTTGCCTGTCAAAAAACCTACCTCTGTAGATGTTGAACGTGTTCTTAGGTCGCTATTTTTCTACTACTCTATTTTTATAATAGTAAGCGCATGTATAAATCTTTTGGAGACTAACCTAATTATTGAGCTTTTGTTCGCCTTTGCTGATTTATTTAACAAATCTTTTCTTAATATAATGGTAAGGACCATTGCCCGTTATTTGAAACTAGTGCATTATTTTATTTAAATGTTAAGTGCAGGGTCAGCAATCCAGCAATCACTGTAATGGCCTGGCAAATGGGCGTGCACAGAACGTAAATTAATTATTTAAACTTCCAATTAGTTGATGCCACCCCGCGTGCACCACTGAGCTGCAATCATTCCAATGGTTCATTTTATTTCAATGGTAAATATGTACTTTGTTCTCACTTTCAAATGTCAATGTCACAAATCTTATTCATGTCAAATCTTAATTTCAAATCTGCATCTTTCGCTTGTTCAGTTCGTCTTCTCTATTTAGAGCCCGCTGGACCACTAAACAACCAATTGTTTTATATAATTTAGTTGTAAGTAAACTGAAGGCTTATAATAAGCATTATCCGTTCTTTATGTCCCTAAAAGTGAAATAAATCCCAAAAGTATATCTTGCTGATTGAAGATAGGTTTTATATCTATACGTCAAAATAATCTAAAGAATCATCAAAATAATAAATAGGTTCTATTAACTCGCTGTAAGTAATAAGCAAGGAGAAAATTGTCTTAGTCTATCTACACCACAAGTGACAAGTCTTTCAAGTTCTATAAGTCTTTCTATTTGGAATATAAAATAAACCTAACAGGTTTTAAAGTTCTAATACGCCATTAGTTATGCGAGTACCTCACAAAACGCAAGTACTCATATTCGAGATATCCTCGTTAGCACTTCAGGGAATCGATTTTTGAATCTCACTTGGTTACTAAATTCTCACCCATGACATTGATATCACTATTTGCCAAAAGCCTTATTTTTGAATGTCATACCCGTCTACTAACATGCAGCTAATTTGTGTTTCTGTCATAGACAAGCGAGTCAAAATAGTGGATTGAGGTTATTTTTGTCGCTGCCAGTGGTCAAGAAGTCACTGAGTGATTTCGTTTATGAGTGGGTGGGGGCATTCGTGTTTGAAATCATAGGCATGAGAATTTTAGTCACCGGTGAGTTTAAAAAATACCAACTTTTTAGAAATCACTGAATCTAGTCACCGGGTGAGATTCAAAAATCGATCGCCTGGTGAAACTCTGTGGTGTGAAATTCGTGGTTGCCGTGTAGCGCGACATGGCCGACGCTTACACTGGCTTCAGTTTACTGCTGTAGTAATGGTTCATTAGTCATAACTAGCTTTTGAGAGGAGGTATGTTTGTTCAAATGAACAAGGAAGCGTAAACCTGCGAATGTGATTTTAGACCGCATCTCATAGTTTTCTGGCAGAACCTTGCGTTGCATCTTTCAGAGATCATGCGCAGTGCTGAACAGTGCCCTAAGCACGACTTGTCGAATCCTGCGTCACGTAAAATCGAATAGTAAACTATAACGAGTTTGTATGACGTTTGGAACAGCGCCCGCCCGTGAGCGTATTTGGAACTAAAATTTAGTATGAGATTTCTCGATCTCGATACGATAACCGTAACGTAACGCAGGATTCGACAAGTCGTGCTTAGGGCACTGATATGTTTTGTATACGTTCCAAGTTCCAAATTATGATTTTGCACATTTATGCTGTGTTTTTAAGGCGTTATTTTTGGAGTGGAATTAAAACTCTTTCCACGAGTGGGCTTAAACGCACTATCAAGTAATGGTAGGAAAAAAAAAATGGGTCGCCAAAGCATGCACTGCGAATTTTTGTTTTCTTTCTGTTCAATTTCCTTCGATAATTTTCACAGCCTGCCTGTAATTTTCCTTTGGATTGTCCGCCACTTTATGTTCCAGAATGCCAGCAGGGTCAAGGGTTACGGAAGATATGTGTGTGACGAGCAGAAGGTGCACTCAGCTGTAGCCAGCGCATGCTTGACGGATTATCTGGTCAGTGAACAATATTATTTTATTTATTAAGCCGCTCTTTCAGCCCATTTCTCTTTATAATATCGTTTTCGTTGTTTTTAAACTTCAAAATACATCCTAAAAAAAGATACCTTCAATGGGCAACCAGTGCCCAGAAACTCGAATATCAATATGACATGATTGTCAAACTGCTTAATGGCGTTCAAATATGGAGAAGACTTGTTTTCTTACGCCAATTAACGTCAAGTGTAAGTTTCCTTAGTATACCTACTTATTACAATTTCAGTCAATTTGGTACGTAAATATTGAGTGGTATCTCATTATTAACTTTATCATGAATCTTAAAAAATGTCCTTATTCATCACAAGTCAATCTTTATAAATTATAATGAGGTAGGTACATTATAAAACTTAAAACTAAAATTTAAAATACTAAATACTTACTAACTAAAATAATCTTAAATAATTAATTAGGTACGTTATAAAATTTTAAATACTAACTAAACCTAAAATAAAGAAAAAGTTTACTGTCACTTATTTTATTATTAACTGACAATGTCCTATCCTATCTTATTGTAAAGGATGCACTATTCTGTAGACGAATGTTGAGCGCAGATGTAAAGTCAATATATTCCCAACACATTGAATCCGAATTCCGGGGTTATCGAATCATACAAGGGATATCAATAATCGTACGCCTTTTACGATACATTGTACCGTGCCTCAACTGAGTGGTTTACTGGTATTCCAATATTCGTAATAAAAGCTTTTTACCTTTTACCGTTTATTTTCTACCGACTTGTATTATATATGCTCTTGAAATAAAGCAAGATCATGAGTTTCGGTAAACAGATTTAGATGAATTGTTTTTATGATTATTTAAGGTCAGATATTTCCATTTCTTTCACCAGATGACAATTAATACCAATACATAATTTACAGGTTGTCCCGAAGTGCTGGATCATCGTAAGTAATAGAGCCGATAGCTGGGCTCAATTGCTAACTAAATAAGGTGATTAAAAGTCTCCAGTGTGTAACCATATATCTTTGAGGCAGCCTATGTGGTTCGAGAACTTTGGGCTTGCTGTTCACATTATTAAGCGTACAAGTAAGAATGTTCCAAAACCAAGAATATATATCCAAGGCGATGGATGCGTCGCCCTGGGCCTGCCCCCCGACTACGAAATTCGAAAATCGAAGTTCGTATCGTATCGTCCCGCTCACTCTCGTGTTAAATAATATTAGTTTGAGACGGACAGCACAATACGAAGTTCGAATTTTGCACTTCGTAGTCGGGGAGCTGTTGCATGTACGCCTCGATCACTTGATCCCAATCCTAAAGGAAATTGGCTAGTTTTTATAGCCAAATATTCGCACGTAATATTCGCAAGTATAATTAAAGTTTCATTAAGTTGCGTTAAGATGCCATTAACTGTTGAAGAGTTCCCACCTGCGAAGACAATCCTGGATAGACCACCAGAATTTCACTACCAGTATATTATAATGTCACCGGACTTACATAAGTATGATAAATTTCAAGCTAATGCCATTAACCGTCGAAGAGTTCTCTTTTGCGGAGACGATCATGGCTGGACCATCAGGACCTTCCTACCAGATTATTTAATTGTCACCAGAATTATATTGTGGAGAGTAAGACAGCCGGTGTAATTACGGGCACAAGAGGATCTTAGCTCTCCAGGTTGGTAACGCATCTGTAAACCCTCCGGAGTTGTGGGTGTCTATGGGCAGTGGTGATCACATACCATCAGGCGACCCACTTGCTCGTTTGCCTCCCACGTATAAAAAAACATTACCTAAGTATGCCAAATTTCAACTTTCTATGTCATTTGGAAGTGAGTTAGGTTTTTAATCTATTATCAATCAGTCAGTCAGTCAGTGATAAAAATGACGATTGTTAGGCATTAATATCTCAACAACCGATCGAGCTGTATTTATGAAATTTGGAGTTCTAGTTATCTTAGGGGCCTTAATAATAAATGAACCAAATTTCATGTGTCAAATAAGATTTTGTGTTATTAAGAGGTCAAATGTGTTTTAAGGACCCTCATTATGTAGCAGTTGCATAATAGTATTATTTACTACGGTAGTCAAAAAGCTGACTGACAGGTATTGCAGATTTTTTTATGAGATAGTAATTTGAAATATGTCAAATAAATAATCAGTGAAAAAAGAATATCACAGGTTGTAAATTGGAGAATCAGTGCCATGAAAATAGTTTCAAAATACTTATCTTCACCAAAATCATAAAAATACAAATAAGTATGTCAAAAATGGTGACATTTTCATAGAAGTTAAATTAGATACCAAATGAGCCCAACTGTCACCCCTATCTCGATAATTTACTAATTACGGGACACTCTGTAGTATGCTAGCTTGTTCATAGAGAAAGAGAAAAAAACCAAAGTATGTAACGACACCCGAAACCATGGAATAATACGGGGGGAAAATACGGAACCCTAAAAAGTCATCTTCACTTGTAAGGGATTTAACACAAGATATACTTTTTTCTACATTTTATTCAACCACTTTGTCAGCGCGATTAATATGTATATCCATTATTATCCATGCCACCCATGCCAAATTACAGCTTTCTTGTAGCAAGAGTCTGTGTGCTAAGCTGCGGAGAGACGTTGGACGGCGGACAGACATAACTATAAAGAAACTATAAGGGTTCCTTGTTGACTACGTAACCCTTAAAAACAATCTGTTATTTACAGCCTCCCACATTTGGTATCAGACGCAAAATAACAAGTAAGTATATTTATGCAAATAACTGGTATCGAACATCCCTCCATAACAATTACGTTGGTCGTCCATTTGTCATTAATTAAACTGAAGCGACCCGCTGCTGCTCCGCTCCCTACATTTCGATATTGAACTGGTAAAATATGCATCAATCGTTGTTCAATTATACTCCACGTTAGAATTCCCGCCGTGAGACGCAATTGTGTGAAATAATTTGATTCATCGGGGTACCCGCGGAATCGAAAACAATGGTTTCTCATTTTAAAACAAATCGAACAACCGGCTCCGTTCGAATTGCAATCTAAATATAACTGTCACATCGCCTGGAACAATGCATGAATAATTCAACTTTGATGAACCATCGATGATCTGCATCCTGCATGACACTGTAATTTTAACGCAAAAAAACATCCCTACGAATTGAGAACTTCCTCCTTTTCTGAAGTTGGTTAAAAATAAAGTTTTTGAGACGTATTTTTATTGGATGATTAGAGGGAGATGTGGGTAAAATAAGCAGTAGTCAACGTTAGTAGTAAACCTTCTTGACAAGATTTTAGCGGCGCTTTCTGATAATGGTAGGTCTCTCCGAAAGCGCAAGTAGACAAAAACCGACCAAGAGCCAAAGGGCCAAGAGCGAGACGGACTCGCGCACTGAGGGCTCCGAGACATCATCTAATAATATTTTGTGATACGTAGCTACTTACAGTCTTTTCAATTTAGAATAGACTGACAGGCGGACATCACCATCTAATAAATGTTTTTTTATTGCTTCCAGAAAAAAAAATGTGTTTTATTTTTATCCGACTTCAAAAAGGAAGAGGTTCTATGTTCCACTGTCTGTATTTCCTGTAATCTTTACTTAGACGTTACTTAGACGTCTATTAAATATAATAATTTCAGTATCAAAAATTCAATTTCAATTCAATTTCAGTATAATAGTTTCAGTATTTTCTCTCTGCAAACATCGAAGATAATGGGGAGGGGAACGATATTTTTATTTATTTTTCATTATAATAATTCGAAAACTATGTAAAAAATTAAAATATATAATTATATGCAAACCATTTCGTATCTTAGTACAAAATTTTAAAGTGAGGGTAGTGAGGGTCAAGTGGGGTACCTACGTTCGTATATAGGTAAGTACCCCACTTGTCCTGGTAACCTCACTTTAAAATTTTAATACGTTTCAATCCCTGCTGCAATAAAAATGTATGTATTTTTAATTATTTCCTATTTGGGCAAGCATTATCTGAAACTATTCCTTTTAAGTCGATAGCATTAGTAAGTTCCTTTCCTGAGATAACCAACTGTATGGGACAGACAGATGAATCGAGGAACACCATCTTGATGAGGAACTCTAAAAATGTAGTAGAGGCATTTTGGGACTATTTTATTGGCCACAAATTGAAAGCGTCCGAAGAACGATATTATTATGCAGCTTACTCGAATAGTTACCATATCGTTGGTGGCTATAGTTTAAACTTTTTAAAGTGAGCCGATTCAATTAGCAGCAATCACAATTGCATTATGTCTATACAGTGGTATCAGTTGCTTTTGTTCTCGTAACCACAAACCAGCAGCCCCCCGACTACGAAGTGCAAAATTCGAACTTCGTATCGTGCCGTCCCTCTCAAGCTAATATTATTTAACACGAGAGTGAGCGGGACGACGCGATACGAACTTCGATTTTCGAATTTCGTAGTATGGGGGCAGTTACTTACAAAAAAAGGTTAGATCTACTTTGCTTGTATATTGAAATTTCAGCCTTATTCCATGTTGAGTATAGGTTTAAATTGGTATAAGACGAAAATGGCATATTCAACACTTCCGTATTTTATAACCACTCTAGCCACGACAGGGATGTACTCGTATTAAATAATTAATGTAAAACTCGAGTTTAGACCTCTTTAAACCCACTCAACAAGGAATAAGGTTGAAATTTCAATATACAAGCAAAGTAGTTCTAACCTTTTTTGTAAGTAACTGGTTTGCGGTTTCGAGAACAAAAGCAGGTGATACCATTGTATAGACATAACGCCATCGTGATTGCTGCTAAGTGGATCGCCTCACTTCAAAAAAATTAAATTGTAATAATATTGATTGGAAAAACATCAATTTGCGTTTTGAAAATATTTATTGACTACGTAAATTTTCCTCCTCGGAGGCCGAATTTGCAACCACAAAAGTGGGGAGAGAGTTGATTTATCGAATAAAGTTTGTGTGTTTTAACATGAAACTACCATGAGACTCAATCATAATGAAATATAATAATAAATATAATAATTAGTCCGAAACACGTCGGGCTAAACTCGACTTATATACGTGAGTGATCCGTTTTTTTATTTCATTATAACGTTTGTATGTGTTAGGGCTGACGTATGTACCGATCTAAGATGAAAAATGGTAGTGAGTGAAGACTGACTTGTGTGTTAACAAAATCACTTCAGCGGAGAGATTCAGTTTTGTTTTGCCCGTCTCAACCTAACAAATACTTACTGGATAAAAATTTACAAGGCGAAAGTTGCGATAAACAATGCAAAGTAATATTATGCCTCTCTGATATTCTCTTCGCAAACATCGAAACGGAAATTGGAAGTCCGATTCCGATATTACTTACTCCGGTTTAATTTTCGTTTTGCCTGAAATTTATCAAATCAAGTGACTCAATTTGCTTATTTCGAATTTGTACCTACCTACCTATCAAAGTTTTATATGAGAATTATAATGACGAATAGGTATTAAATTGAAAAAGTTCTTAAGTCATACCTAGGCATGTATTAATATATAAACATACCTAACGTACAGTCAGCAGCAGAAGTAGCTCAGCAACCTTAGCGGTCACAATGATGCATGTGTATCACAATAGAGCCGTGCTTAGATCATTGTGAACGCGTCGGTTGCTTAGTTACTTTTGCTGTGTAATAATGTAAACGTGTAATGTTCTATTTGTGTAGGTGAGTTCAGTTTTTACCAAAGGAAGTTTTCTGTTCTAGTTCTAGTAACTCATTGCTTCCCTAACCATAAGCTAATAATTCAGATTTGTATTAATAATGATTTATGAGGCAGGGGGCAGAGACAACTCGTATAAAAATGATTAAGTACTTTCAAGCTTAATAATACTTCGTGAGCGGAAAAGCTTGCAAGGGTAAAGACGAATGAAAAATATCTCTCCCATCCAGTACACAAAAAGGAGTGGTTGCTTTATTTCCTTTTTGCCATTGCGCTTAATTACTTCCATAATTTCAATAGCTGCGCCAAAATTAGTTCAGTTTTACTAAAAGGCTAAGACCGGCTATGTGATGATGATGACATTCAGCTAGAGACGCTAAACAGCTACCTTTAAAGGGACAGTTATTTAGGTATCTAGGGGAGTTTGGTGACTAATTAATTAATTTATGAATAAGACATGATCTCTTTTAGTGGAATATCTTTTTGTATTTTTTATCCATTTTAAATAAATACATTTTGACGAAAACCAATTCAATTTGTTATTATAATTTTAATTACACATGTTTAAATTATGATAAAACGTTATGACTATTGTTAATAAAACATGAAGTAAAAAATAGACATCGCTATCAATTCTCTTATACGTATATTTTAGGTTACTTTCTGGGGGAAGCCTTAGTACAAACGCCGGTGAGACAGCGGAGCGGCTGACGGCACACGGCGGAGGGAGTCTCTCCTAACTCCTTGCTGTAAGTCTTGCACGCCGCGCCTTCGGCTGGAAAACAATTTAATTCAAATCAGTGATCGTATTAAATTAATTAAAAATTGTTATCAAAAATAAAACTAAAACTGTTGCTATTTATTTAAACTTAATAATAAAAAAAATCATGCGTTCAATGTGACGTGAGTACTGAGTCATCAGCATAGGTTCTCAACTTGTACGATAACGCCAACTTCTGCGCGTTTAAACTTTTCAGGGGGTGGGAGAAGATCCAGAGAAAATTATGAGGCTAAGTTGATGGTATAAAAAATAGGCGGTAGGTTAAAAAATTGGAGTGCTCTGAAGATAAAAAAAATATCAATGTGAGCGGTGGGAAAAATAAGGTTTAAAGATTATGGATCACTGGATCAGTGAGCAAACAATATTTTTCAATTCAATTGACTAGAACTTGAGAGTAGCATTGAGTGTTTTTTTAAGAGTTGCTCTAAAGATTTATAGGGTTTTTCCCAACTATCTAAATGTTAGAATGCCAGGTATGCATTGCCATCTTAATTTAATTTTAATTGTGTCTGTATCGGTTGCAATGACAAATCGTTACGTCTGCATAACTCTTATTTTCTCTAGTCCATGAAAAGAGTTCAGGGATCGAAATTGAGATTAGCTTCATATTAGGTAATAACCTAACCAACTTAGAAAAGTTGAAAAACCCCGGACATTGTCATTTCAAAGTTCAATATTTCAAAAACGGGTGAATCGATTTTATTGAAACTTAGCTAAGAACTATCTCGATTAAAATAGCTTTCGACTGAAAAAAAAACCGCATCGAAATCGGTCCACCCGTTTGGGAGCTATGATGCCACAGACACATACACATGTCAAACTTATAACACCCCTCTTTTTCGTCGGGGGTTAAAAAAGAATACGTAAGTGTAATTAAAAAAAACCAGAGGCGTCGAAAACCAGTCGTGGTTTTGTTTCGAATAAGAAAGGTGAAATCGTTATTTCTATTTGCAAGGCTGCGAAGTTATTGTTCGGCGTGCGTGCTTGTATTGAAACCTGAGCGAGCTAAGATTTCTAAGGTAGAATCCTGCCTGAGCGCAGCGAGGTTTTCAAGGCACGAAACGCAGAACAACTTTATTGCTGAGCGAAACACAAGTTTTCATCTCACTATAGCGAGAGGTAGATGCTACATATTACATTTAGGTAATGGTAAAAATTATTTTTTAGATTCAAGGTGGCAGCTGACACTTCTTTTTTTCAAAAATATTTCTCAAGCAACAATCATAGTTTAGTGTTAATAATGACAAACTGTCATCCATTGTCTCGGATCCTAAAAAAATTACAAATTCGTGATCACCGAATTATGTCAAAAGTGACAAACTGTTATCTACCATTTTGCGTCCAAAAAATAATGACAATCCGAGATCTCCGAAGCCAAATTACATAAAATCGACACCCGAAATTTTGATGTCCATTATTTGCGTCAAAAATATCAAACTGTCATCACCATCAGTCATCTTGGATCCAAAAAATTACATCAAGATTTGAATGGTGAAGAAAGTGAGTTGAAAAGTTTTTTTTTTAACTTCCCATTTCCAAAATTTTCAAGCAAGAGTTTTTGTTTCAAAGGGTTGCGAAGTTGAGAAAGGTTTATTTTTCTCAGCTGCCTAGAATACCTCGAGATTATTTCCTAATTTCCATTATAAAGCGGAATAATTCGCCAAGTATTTAACTGTCATCATCTGTATCCGATTGTCTTAAATTGAATAATAAGAAGAACAACAACTTTGAAGGACTTCATAACAATGGATTAATAAGTTCTATGCCCACGCGGGTGCGGATGGGACTCATTAGCCGTGCTCTGCGCCGTGCAAGGCCTTGTTGTCTATTAATGGGACGAAGACAATAACTTATATTGTGTTATTTCCTAGTTTTGTTCTAGTTATATATTAGTTCTAGTCTTTCAGAAATAGTTACCTCAATACCTTTCTGTGGTAGCAATAAAAGTCGTTCACTGTAAGTTGTTCTATTACTGCTATGTGCAGCGCTCGCAGTTTTACACTTAAAGCTATTTATCTATTTAGATTGTTTTTTACTTGAATAGTCAATTTTAGGTGTACCGACAAGTACCTACTCTCAATGCAAACATTATTATACAGTGCCCTAAGCACGACTTGTCGAATCCTGCGTCACGTAAAATTCGAATAGTAAACTATAACGAGTTTGTATGACGTTTGGAACAGCGCCCGCCCGTGAGCGTATTTGGAACTAAAATTTAGTATGAGATTTCTCGATCTCGATACGATAACCGTAACGTAACGCAGGATTCGACAAGTCGTGCTTAGGGCACTGTTTACCTAAAGTAAAATACGCGTAATTTATAAAGAAAACTTCAGTTTACAATGTTCAGGAACGCAAGCTAACCACAAAGAAAAATAGCTTTTAGAACATTCTGTATTTTTTTTATATATCTAACTCGTGCGTTATAAATGAGATGTCTGCAAAAATAGTACATTATGATACGTGGATGCTAAGTTGGTCATTAAGCCCGATGCGGGTTTTAAGACTGAGCGAAGCTGAAGAGTGTAATGTAATGACCAAATATGCTCACGCGTGTCTTATGATGTTTTTCAAGACACTTGCGAGGAAAAATAATTTCAATATCTAGTAAAAATGAACTACCGAAGTGTTCAACTGACTTATGTTGCCAGATATTGATTATTCCGACCTTCCTTTGAGAACTTTTCAATGTCTTTTGTTGATGACACCTTGGATTTCTTACTGTTAATTTTATTATAAACGACCGAGGATTTCTTTAAGCTCACAGTTTAATTTGAGTACGTTTTGATATCGGTGTCATTTTTGGTCCGCACAGTGCTTTGCAACATCGAATATACCAAATTATTTACCACAACGAACTACACTCGTACGTGTTTGCCAGTTTAATAATAATAATAATTATTACTTTAAGTAATTACCTAGTTCAATAAGCAGGATATAAACACATCTTCAGAAAACACTTATGTAGGTAACTGAGTATTTTTGCTGTTCTTCCATTGTATAAAACTTTCGTCGGCTAATATGTTATACTTACATGAGGTAATTTAGATGACAATTATTCACTTTCAAAATATCAACTGCATTTTGGGCTTTACTTTTTTTTCTGTATTCTAAGTTTAGTACTGTTCAGTAACTAAACGGTCGAGTTTAAAGTAAAAAAAAACACGAGTGATAAGCGATAATAAAATAAATGCAAAGACACGCGGGTGTTTGTACTATGAACTTAAATACTGGAGTTTCTCTGTGAGAATCATTTTTGAACATTTCATGCATTATCGAACCCAGATAACAAAATGACACGAAGATTGAGTAATTAAAAAAAAAAAAATCCTCTGTAAAAAAATCCAAGAAACGAATCGACAAAAAATCAATATTATATATAATTAGCGAACCTGCTCACAAAGTTTCACGTGAAATGCGACCTGTAGAGGGGAACAACCGGACAGACGAACAGACGGCGGACAGACATACATGTAAGATTTTTTGTAAAACTTTTTATGCCTGTACATTTTGCTTAGGAGCAGGGCTCTGCTAACACTGAACAAAGCGGGAAAAATCTTTGTACGGAATACTCGGTGCGCGAGTCCGACTCGCACTTGACCGGTTTTTTATTTTTTCACGCTAAGAAGTCAGTGCCGTAGTCAATCTTACTTTAAGCGAGTTGTAAACATCGTTAAAATGAACTTTTAGTTTCCCTTAAGTTTGTTGGCGTGTCAGCGAAGCGTGTTGATACGGGTTAGTAGTTCAGGAACTAACTCTAGAGTCAACTCATCCGCCACTTCATTTCGCACATTAACGCCGGGTCGGATTGATCGGGGTGCGCGGCGCGGGGCTCCCACGCGACCTCGTTAGCCCTCTTATTTTTCAAGAGTCATCGATTCGAATCTTTGTTTTTAACCCTTCTGAAAGATATTTCTGAAACAATCCCGTACCTACTTTATTATTCATTGGATACTGATCATCACTTATTACTTTCACAGGTTTTTGAGCTAAACTTAATACTTAGTACTTGAATCAACACAAGGCCTGAATAATTCAAAATCAAGCTCTATGTATAATGCAGTTGCTGTCCTATGTTCATAAATTGTTAGGTATTTAAATATTTTCTTGGCATCCGGCTCCTTTTGGCTCCACGTGATGCATTTATGATCTTATCCTATCGTATTATAAATTTACGCCCTAGTGCCGTCCAGACACGCGTTGAAGACATTTTGTTTTATATTGCAAGTAGTTTTATCATCAATATCACCAGCCTTTTTTACGTCCCACTGCTGGGCACAAGCCTCTTCTTATAATGAGAGGGCTTGGGCTATAGTTAACACGCGGGCCCAGTGTAGATTGGGAACTGCACACACATCATTGAATTGCTTCGCAGGAGTGTGCAGGTTTCCTCACGATGTTTTCCTTTACTGAAAACCTCATGATAAATTGCAAATGTAATTCCGCGCATAAATTCCGAAAAACTCAGAGATGCAAGCCGGGGTTTGAATCCACGACCCTCTGCTTGAGATGCCATAGGTTAAACCACTAGGCTATCACGGCTATTATATAATACTTACTAGGATACCACGGCTCTAATCGTTATTCAAAAGTCGTTTAAAGAGACAATCTAGTATTGAAGATTTGCATAGTCTGATGCAATAGTCTTGTAGTAGTTGCGCTAAAGACGATTTGTATGAAAGGTGACTAATTCAGGCGTAACTTTCCGGAGGTCCATGTTACAAGTAATGGATTAAATGAGTACTATTAAATACTAACTGCTATTTTACTGGTCATAGTTTTGGTTGTGGGCTTAGTAGCGTTAGCATTGATTATTTTATTTTCTATTTGCGGAGGGAGGGCGGGAAAATTAATTGCATGAGAATAAATACTCAGCGCAGACGAGGCTATTTTGCACGACTATACTGCACTACTTCACGGAGGAGCTAACTAATTTAATCCACTACTTGTGACTATTTCTGAAGTACAGGTCTACTCACATAGCAGGGTGACGCAGGCGGGGCAGCAAGCGCATTTCCCGGCGTGGTTGGGGCTGTAGACGGCGGGAGAGCGGCAGGACTTGGAGGAGACCGTAGCGGTGCAGGGGTGCTGCTTGCAGTAGTTGGTGCCGCAGACCAAGTCGCTGCTGACCAGCGTCAGCGCGATCGCCAGAACGAAGAGAATCAGTGCTGCTTTCATGCTGAAAGAATAATCCTAACTAATATTATAAATGTGAAAGTAACTCCGTCTCTCTGTCTTTCTGTTTCTCTGTCTCTCTGTCTGTCTGTTTGTTACCTCTTCACGGGAAAACAGCTGCACCAATCTAGGTGAAATTTGGTAAGAAAATAGTTTGAATACACACACACACACAGGCTACTTTTTTCGGGAAAATTATATAGTTCCCGCGGGATAGCGATAACCGAAATCTACGCGGACGAAGCCGCGGGTAACAGCTAGTGTATAATATAGATGTATTTTGTACTGGGAACAGTCAAGAAGCTGCTTCTGGTAAGTAGGTACCAAATAATTATAACATCTCGAACAGTGACCAGATTTTTTTTGAAACGTCGAGGTTTTTTTTTCAAACATTATTTTTGACAAATTGAGAAAGAGGATAGAAAAACTGCTTATTTAGGATTAAATTGGGGATGGATGAAAATTTCTAAATTGATTGATTTTTTTTTTGGTGATAGGAATAACCTTCCTCGGTACCTGATAAAAGTTTGAGATTTTTCTTTTGCGTCGTTTATTTTTGAAAAATAAAAACATTTTCCTCCATCACGTTCTGGGCCTAGGACGGCTGATTTTGCGTTTTCCTTGGTCCATCGCATATTACAGAGAAACATCTGTGGTAAATAATGACATTGACATCTGACAGCTGTCTTCACTTATACATAACAGAGGAATTTGGCGGGAAGCCGATAAGAGTGGATCGTGTCGTTAATTGAATCTTAGTTTCTGTGTTTAATGTTGTTTGGTGGATAGTAAAGATAGTGTGTTATACAACAAATTAACGTGACAGTGCCCAGCAAATGAAGGACGTGAAAAAAAAGGAATCAAGTGAAAACGCGTATTCCCTCTGTTTGTGACCCCCAAATATCCGCCGGCTGCTGCTCGCCTTAGCTCGCCGTATCTTTACTATCGCTTTACGGAAGGCATGAGCAGCTGACAGGACGTGACTAGGACAGACTGACACAACTCTGACGGTGACAGGACTTTAATATACAGAAATTTACAAAACATCAGACGTGGCTGTATGGACTCCGTTCCTTTGCCTATCCCTTATGGATGAATAAAAAAAATATAGATACATAACATAACTTTGTTTGTTTTCGCTGCCTACGCGTTCACTGCTTTTTCCAATTTAATTATTTTACGAACTGTTTTTGCCCCCGGACATTGCCAATAGCTTGCCTGAACGAACGATGACTTGCGCTTTTCGACTCTGGATTTGATTTTGATAGCCGCGACGCCGACCACTGCAACTCAATCAAAGTGGACCCATTGATTCGTTTTGCCGGCGTATTGATTTTAAACCAAATCATTCGCCATGAATGACCACGGCCATCAACGATACAGAGATCCTAAGACATGTTTTATACCAATATGCTCCAAAAGTGATAAAAAAACCCTGCTTGAGATTCTTTGCTGTAGGAGAAGAGCTGAAAGAAAATTGGTGCCTAATGGCTGGCAGGAACTGTCCAAAACGCCGAATTTATTGCTGTGAAGACCATCTAAACGTAATAAAATACTATTGATTGACTTAAGGTGTTTTATTTTAAATAAATCTTAATCATACATCACAATCCAATCACCATAAAGCTTTTGCACCTCGTATTTCAGCGACATTATGCTTATCACTGTTCTTCATAAATGCTTTAGGATGTAAGTATCAACACTTCGTAAGTTCGAAGAGTCTGCTTTTACTTAAACAGCAGCACCTATTCATGTCGGCAGATTTTAAATTCCAGTTTCTAGTTAAAAGAGTTGCGGCTGTCGTAGCAGCTATAAAATCAAATCCAGGGTCGAAAAGCGCAAGTCATTGTTTGTTCAGGCAAGCCATTGGCAATGTCCGGGGGCAAAAACAGTTAGTAAAATAATTAAATTGGATAAAGCAGCGATCGCGTAGGCAGCGAAAATTAACAAAGTTACGTAGGTAATGTATGTGAAGACAGCTGTCAGATGTCAAAGTCATTATTTACCACAGATGTTTTTCTGAAATATGCGATGGACCAAGGAAAACGCAAAATCAGCCGTTCTAGGCCCAGAACGTGATGGGGGAAGATGTTTTTATTTTTCAAAAAATAACGACGCAAAAGAAAAATCTCAAACTTTTATCAGGTACTAAGGAAGGTTATTACTATCACCAGAAAAAAAATCAAGCAATTCTGAGATTTTCATCCATCCCCAATTGTACGTAACTTAACTAGTAGGTGTATTATAACCGCCTCGTTTTGTTTGTGTGGCTGCAAAGTACTTATGTACCTATTTTTTTTTTGTATTTTTATGAAGTACAAAATTTTAAAATTACTTTCTAGTCCCGTCAGCAAAGAAATGCCAAGGAAGCGGGCTCAAAGAAAATTACATAGCCCTGGGTTATTATGCGCACACCGCACACCCAATTGTACAACCAAAGTAGATACGCAAGTATACTTACGAGTACCTACCTAAAACTATTATACACAATTTATTTTATTTTTTATTGGGAAACATACAACTTTAATTAAAAGTTGTATGTTTCCCAATAAAAAATACTTTAAAAAATACTTAATTAATACTTGACTCTAACAAAAATGAGCACTTTAAAGCTAAATATTTCGCAAACGTATCTCTCAATCGAAAAATGGTCTTAGAACACCTCCAATATTTTAAGAGATCTATCCAACGATACCCCGCACTATGGGGTAGACAAGAGAGAAAAAAATCATCCTCACTTTACGTTTAGTAGTACATAAACAAATACATATAATGAGGTTCTACTTTATAATTATTTTTAATAGCAGACACAAATTCCTACAATTTCATGTAAAAAAATTCACATGAACAAGTACATGTACCTTACTTAACGAGGAATTCATTTGTCGACCAATTCAAAATTTGAAATCCGATCACAGGCTGTCATTACCAAGTTAATACATAAATTAAATCAAATAAAAATAAGAACAGCATGCTCCGCAACCGATCCGGAATTGATTAATTCGGGATTTCTAAATCCCGATCTGCACAAAACTGAAAACGATTGCCCGCTCTCAGCCGGCATTGAACGACGATACCCTATCGCTCGTGCTGCGAATGAATAATGTATACAGTCAGCCCCGCATAAAAAAAGCTTTTTCGGTGTCTCGACGATTCATTTATTAAAAACAAGATTTTGACGCAAGAGCGCTTCCACCCTACGATAACATGCGAGTTGTATTTCTCACATTGATTTGATATTTACGACTTTGACAATTCCGCTCCCTTTTACAATAAATCTAAATAAAGTATATTTGTATTTTAGCTGTTTCATGAATTTTAAACGAAAAGGGCTCAGGTACACTAATATAGGTATACTAATGATGAAAGAGAAATATGGCTATAAATAGAATCAGTTATAATATGACGAGCCTACACCTCTACATAGCTTTAAAAATGTTTTCGATGTACCACATAATGTCCGTAAACACTAAATGTCTAGACGAGTAATTTATAGTTGCAATAAGTTCCTTACTTTCGGGTGAGGAGAAGATCCGTGTGAAATGAGCTGCGGCTGCCGAGTGGAATGCCAATGGGAAGCACTGAGAAGCAGTTATACAAATAGCTTTAGATAACCCCGGTATACGTGTTTACTTGGCAAGTTGCTCTGGGAGCTCATATCTTTGTATTCGTCTGCTTTATCACAAAACTTGTTGTTGCGACGATAGCGTTTCGTGGAACTTATTATTATTGGATAATAAAATTTAATGACACTTATTAAGAGTGCAAGCTGATACCCACTAAAAGTTTACAAGCCCTGACGGTTGCAGCTAATCTTCCTGTTGTGGTTAAATGCGGTTTGTTACCTTGAAAGTTTTAGGTTCACTTTCATGGGGTTTATGGTCAGCTTATTTAAAGTTGATGCTGACTTATAGTACCTGTCTACGTAAGATGTAAACAGAAAAATGCGGTCTGTGTACATTTCAAGTGTCAACCTATAGATATAGTAAAAACTAAAAAATCCGGTTATCGTATGGGGAGCGTTAATTTTTAACTTTACTGTTATATTTTTATTATTTGTTGTTTTAACGTTTGTTACTACGGTTCTAAAGATACAGCTCTCTCGGAATGGCGGACAACAGACAGACCAAAAAAATAATAAAAACTATAGTAGGTAATATCCCTAAGTGAATTTTTCAAATTACAATTAAAGAGATATGTACTTATTGTACGTGCCCCAAAAAAAGTTGCGCGCTTATCTTACACAACTTATCTAAAGTCGAAGGTGAATTACTATTAAGTAATAAATACTGGACCAAAATTCAAATTTTAATAATCGTTGAAAAATATTTGTCACGGTCATATTTACCTACATAAACTTAGTTTTAGTGAGATTGATATGGTTTTAAGCAATAGGCATACCTACTCAGGGCCATTTTCACCAACATTCAAACCGACGTTTAAACCTTGAACAACCATTAAATGTATGAGTAAACAACCGATTAAAACTAAAACGTTGGTTAACACGGGCCTTGTAAATACAAGATGCTAGTTAAATTGATTGGATTTTATAGTACCAATGTACCGACGTATAGCCTGTTTTGTTTTAAATACTTACAATAACTTAAAAACTGGCCGTCAAAGCTTCCTAAACAAAAAGTAGTAGTAGTAGTTTTGTAGTGGAAGTGGTGGCATGTTGAGCGGTTGTTGTTGTGCTTCGTAAATGGCCTCGTGGAGAGTGCCGAAACGCGTCAGCGTTTAGTTTAGTGGTGGTGGAGATAGTTGGGTCTGTGTGGCATGTGTTGATTCGTGTAGCAGTGGAGGCGGAGGTGTTGCATGGAAACATACATTTGCCGCACAGATATAACTATTTGTCATTAGTGGTCGCGGGTGAGCAAAGTAATTGTTTTTAGTTCATAAATATGGCCCTCCGCAAAGTAACGCCTGATTCAATAAATTATATAAAAGTGACACTAGTATATTTACAGAAGATGGATGCCATAATTCCCAGCAGCGGCACGAGCTTTACCGTGGGTCGATGGCTCGCGTCTAAAGGCCTTTACATCATTAAAACGCCCGAAAAAGGGTTAAATGAATAAACAGACCTTAGGCAATGCCACAGAAGAGAATGACAAATGTAGACAGCATTAGATACCGCAGGTGTAGGTACGCGCGTCTATGTGCGTACGCCGTGTAAGATACAGTAATATGGGTGACCTTTGGCATTCCCCCGAACGAAAACCGCGAGTGCCTAATGGACTCCATAGCTTTTATACCTCCTGATGAATTTTGTGCTCTAAGTGGTATTCGATATCAGGTTCCCGCACTTCATTAAAACGTGTCTTCTGATATTTATTCGCATTTGTGCTTACAATAGGATATCGGTGTTCGGATAGCGGTGTGTTAATAGGTATATTAGTATAGGTAAATACGTTGATTTTAATAATGTAAGTTAAGACCTCTACTTCTAGAAAAATAAAGAAAATTTGGTTTTTGTATACTTTACTTAGTATAATATTGCATTAAAAATAATTTAGCGTTTATTTTCAAGGCTAGTTTTTCGTTTTTAATCTATATAAGTATATATGTATACATTTGTTAGCTTTATTCTTGTTATTCTTAATTTAGTCTCAGCTGTGCAAACTGTTACGCCAAGGTAAACAAGGTACTTTAAGTGCGCGAATCCGTAAGCTCATGTCCACCCACAATATACGTTTTATTTTACATAGGCCGTGCGACCAAAGAGCGCCATGCATGTATTTACTCAGAGATAATACAAACGCGCTACGGGCGAGTGCGGTGAAAAGTAAAACAAAAACGTGCCGCGTGGAGTGCGAGGTCTTAATAAAGTGCTATTGCATTGGAAGTGCCGTGGCGCCCGCGAAGCGACGCGCGGCAATGCGGCCACGGCGCTGTATGCAATTAATTAACAACCACTACCCTGTGGATGTTGACAATGCCGTGACCTGTAGGTTGCCTGTAGGTAAGTATTTGTAGTATACATGTTCATACGTACATACGGTTCGCTTCTGCTTTCTTAATACGAACTGCCAAGAAATGGAATTCACTCCCATCGTCTGTATTTCCTGTCTAGGTCTGTTCAAGTGTGAATAGAATAGACTTTTTGTCAGTTGGGATAGGGATCAATCGGTACATAAAAAATATTTATGTAAAATTGGCTTAAAAAACATAAAATAATTCTCTAAAGCCACCAGTTTTATGTCCTAGGTAGCACAAATTATAAAGTCGGTAGGTACAGTGCGATCAGAATATTCTTTGAATGCAGCACCGACTTCATATTCGTGTTAGGTCATAAAATTTATGGATGAAGAGTATTATTTTATATTTGTTTTTGTCCGTCTGTTCGTCTGTCTGCCCGTCAAGACTCTTTTTTTCTGGAATGCGTCGAGGAAGCAAGCTGAAATTAATATCAAATACTAAAGCCTATAATTCAATGAAACTGTAATTAAAAAACAAACTTCTAAGTGAACGCAATAAAAAAATACCTACAATCATTAAAAAAAGGTGTTTCCATACAAATTGCCATGGGATCAATGGTAGATAACTATTGATCCCATGGCAAATTAAGTAGTGTTTTATCACACGAGAAGTAAAATACATTTGCACCCGTGTGTAACACAAAATTTTTCACCTCACTGTAGCGAGGAAAACGCAACATGCAAAAATACAGCTCATAAAAAATAAATCTACATCACTGAAATCACTATGTGTTTTACGATATTATAACAGAAAACTCTAAAAGTTGTGTATTTTTACGTGAGTCGGAGTCAGTGAGAAAATTTTTGGTGACAATGTTGACATTTTTGACGATGCGTTTTGAAATTGCATCGACTCAACTTGTGTGTTTAGAATTATATTCAACATAATTATAAAAATACAAAAAACAAATGTTTCTTATACAATTTTAAGGTTAATGACTTGAAATTATTAAATAAAGCTAAATTTGGTATTTTTCATTAAATTCTTAAACTATTTATCATTTATTTAAGGATAATTAATATCGAGCGAACCATTATTATGAGGTTCACTAATGTTTTGTCGAAACTTGTTTAACAAAAGTTCATTTCACAACCAACGTTTCATATACTATTCATTTCACAAACATGTTGTTACAAAAAATGTTCATTTTATAAATAATTACTCGACAACTATACATTTAGAAACTTTGACACTTGACAAACATATGGAAAGACAAATTATTATTTTAAAAACGTTCATTACACAAATAAATCGTTTTTAAAATCGGTTATTTTTCAAAACGTGAATTGGTAAACATTGTTCCGTAAAAATTACTTTCTGCGTAACGAAATGCAGGGCGGTAGGTATGAAATTTATACTCGAACTCCGTAAGTTTATTGCTCCTTGCTTATTGATTTCTGAATTGGACTTCTAAGCCAGACTTCTAAAATTTTCGAGCAAATGTGTTGAAAAATATTACACTCAACCCCAATTTCTGGACGGTGTCGACGGAGCTCCGCTTCGCGGAGCTCCTTTTCCGCGTACTTGAGACGCTTCGCGCCTTGACGTAAGTCTAACCTAATCTAAACCTATTGAAAGCTTATTCATTCTCTCCGTCAATATGTCTGTCTGTCCGCCCGAACGTCCTTAAAAGGGCTGAGTCTTTTAAAAGGTAACGGCGATTTAATATACTTTATTTAAATAAATTAAAACCAGTGACAAAGTAATATACCAATCGTTGGCAGCTGATACGTTAGTTGACTATTTGATATTATTATAAAATAACCTATTTGACAAATTATACGATATGAAATGAAAATTTGTGAAGTTATTATTCGACAAAATAAATTATTTGCGAAATCAGTAGTTGTGTAAAGATAATTTTAGGAATGATGCATTTGTCAATCGTTGGTTGTGAAACGAAAATTTGCTAAATGACTGGCAACAAAGTGATAGGACACCTTATTATGAGCGTTTTTCTTTTTTTCTTATCTGTCAAAAGCTACTTAAACATGCTCCACTCCAAGGTCAAATTACTTTCCCCACTAGTGGATAAAATGCGTTTTTACCCGCTTGTCTTAAAGGATAAAAGACTGCTTTCCGAGGTAGTTAGGGGAAAAATCTATTGGGTACCTACTTGTTTACTTCCAGTTGTTATAGAAACTTGAAATTTGGTATGACAACAAATCAGATAAATCTGAAAATCTAAATTTGTTTTAAGTCTGTCAGTAGCCAATATAAAATGACCCCACATTGCATTTAAGTAAATTTTGCTTATAAAGATCAGAGCTCCGCTAACACTCGACAACTTAAAACATCCAATAAAGCGGGAAAATCTTAGAGACTCGATTCCCGTGATAGACGAACTATTTACATGCCTACAATTTTGTACGGAACTCTCGGTGCTCGAGTCCGGCTCGCTCCGGTTTTTTTTGACGGCGGTTTAACTTTTTAACCGTCTTCAAAAAAAAGGGGGAGGTTTATCAATTCGTCGGAATATTTTTTTTTATGTATGTTTAAAAAGGTATACTTTCTAGTTGGTCGCATTGTCAATTTGTCACTAAGTCAGAATCAGTGCCCTAAGCACGACTTGTCGAATCCTGCGTCACGTAAAATCGAATAGTAAACTGTAACGAGTTTGTATGACGTTTGGAACAGCACCCGCCGAACAGCGATCTCGATACGATAACCGTAACGTAACGCAGGATTCGACAAGTCGTGCTTTGGGCACTGATGATGGGATCCCGGGAAAATCGAGGGCAATCCTCGAATTTCATAGGCACGTATCATGTGCTTCATATATTTTCGAAAGCTATTCAAGTACTTGCGTCTGGTAGTCATCATCTCATGTTGATGAGGTGATGATGGAAGGTACAACTCCTTAACGGTTAGGAGTTGGAGGATAATATTTTAAATATTCACGCAACTTAAATTTGTGAAATAAAAAATCTTTTAACAAAAAGTAAAATTCAAAACCTTCAAAGAAAAATTCAAAAAAACATAAAATAATCCTTCTAAAGCCATGAGTTTTATGGCCTACCAGAAATATGAAGTCGGTGCTTCATTCAAAGAATATTCTTCTCGCACCTCACCGACTTCATATTTCTGCTAGGCAATAAAACTCATGGCTTTAGAGGATTATTTTATGTTTTTTTTGAGGTTTTTTATTTTGATAAATTATTTTTATTTTACAATTTTATGCTTAAAAAAAGTACTTAACTAATTTTGATACAATTTATATGGGACCACCTCTGAAGTATATCCTTTCAAACTAAAAAAGAATTATCAAAATCAATTCATAATTGGCAGAGTAATTTCGTAACAAACATACAAAAAACATAGTCAAATTGAGAACCTCCTCCTTTTCTAAAGTCGGTTAAAAATTCATTGGTAAATTTATGTCAAATTAAAATAGTCTGCTAAAGATACTTAACCTCTAAGTAAACCCAGTAACTTCTTTACTTACGGCAAGACAAAATACATACATAATATCGATTATCGATTTGATAATCAGGGGTAAGGTAAGACTATTATGTTTTATAATTGCATCACCAGTTGGCTTGAAATAAGTACTTAGTTACATATCCCACTGCGAAACACCTGCTTTTTCTCACGATGGAAGAGTCTGAATGAGGGTGCAAATCTATATATAGATATACCAAAGGTTAACTCGCTGAGATGAATTGATTTGGACATAGGTATTGTACACATATAAGTAAACTTCTTCTTATCCCCAGACGTAGACGTAGAAACGGTTTTCGGAAGAAAAATACCCAAGTTGATGTGGGAAAATCTGTCTTTACTAAAACTTGTTGAAATAGGTGCCGTGCCTACGCTGCTAACTACTTATTCTTCTTGATATAAATCGTAATTATATCCGTAAGTAGTTTTTGTTATCTACACTATTTAGGTATAATGGCGAAAATAACAAGGTGCCTTTTATCGGGACTGACACACTTGAACCAGTTGAGTAATTATTGACCTCAAAACATTCACACAGTCAATACCTCTACTTATGTCTCAACCATTTTTCTTTACTGGGACTGTGGTTTCTAATTATAATTTAAATAAATGCCGTACACCTTTAAACGATTTAGGTACATAAGAGTTACTGCTATCACATGGTAATTATAAGGGTGTGATCACACCCATGACACCTACGACTTATCTGGGTTAATTTGGCTGTAAATTCCCTTTGTCACAATTGCGCAAAGGGTCAGGTTGCGTTTGTTATCGTTATCTGCCTTTTGCGCGCGTCGTCACTTACGTTTCAATTTACGGTATTTCAGAGGGTCGAGCACGACTTGACGAATGCTGCGTAACGTTACGGTTATCGTATCGAGATCGAGAAACCTCATACTAAATTTCAGTTCCAAATACGCTCACGGGCGGGCGCTGTTCCAAACGTCATACAAACTCGACAACGTTTACTATTCGATTCTACGTTACGCAGCTTTCGTAAAGTCGTGCTCGACCCTCTGTTCTCGATAGTTTAACGTTATTCTGTCGAATCGAAATACTCTAAATACAATTTAGTTTAATTTTGAATACAATAAAAATATCACTGCAAAAAGTGATAAAAACAAGCTAAGATTTGAATACATAGAGAAAATTCGGCCTTTCCTCTATGTCCAATTGTGGTGTAGGGGAAAAGCACACGACCCGGAGTGTCGAGGATCCGGGTTCGATTCCCGGGGTTGGCATTTTTCTGTTTTTTTCTGTGTATTCATGTTTCAGTGAGTTTATAAAAAAAAATTAACAATAAAAATAGTTATACATTTTATAGTATCATTAATCATTACATTAGGTACTTACATGTAAATATGAACATTTTTGCCTGTATTTCTTATTTATCATTGAATTTAAATATGAACAATAAAATTAATGTGCTATAGTCACGTACCTACGTTTGCATTAATTTGTATTGGCATATAACTAAGTCCAATACTACCTACTTATTACCGCCCATTGCTACCTTGCATTTTCTTTGTAATTAACTTTTTTTACTGTTTTATGTGGTGTTTAATAAAGAGTAATTCTTGTATTGTATAGCCCGACATGTTTCCCACTAAGTAATTCGTAGTCTTTCCTCTGGGAATTCGACTTACGAGTATATACGTAAGACATCCGTTTATTTCAGTATGATTGTTTCTCACAGTACATATTATCGTATCATGTTAAAAGTCAATGTACTGTTTACTGGTGTAGGTCTGAGCAGGAAAAGTAGGTAGGTAATGCTTAAATCTGTTGTCAACCAGTTCAAATCATTTAATTCATATTTTCAAAAGTTAAAAGCATTTTATAATTTTTAAAATGAAAAGTTGCCAAGTAACGTTAACTGAGTAAGCAAACCTTTCGTTTTACTACTGGCAACTTATTCGCTATCATTTCATGAAAGCCTCAACTTTGTAACACAATTCCCACCACTGTAATTTCAACGTAGGTATACCTAAGTAGGTACCGCCTTCAAAACGGAACAGCAGAAGGAAGGTCTTGAAAGCAGAGTACAGACAACAATGACTAATTTGAAGTCGAGTTAATGAGACGTATCAATCTTGAAATTTATCGTCTATGCGCGCACCTGGCGTGGCATGCTAATTAAGTGCTTAAACTGAGGGATCAAGGCACTGATAAGCGCTAATCAGAAATGCTTTACGGTGGCGCCGCCAGTCGAGATAATGTGTTTCATCATCATCATCATCATCATCAGCCTATTCTAGTCCACTGCTGGACATAGGCCTCTCCTAATGAGCGCCACAGCGCGCTGTGTTCAATGTGTTTACCAGCTACTAAAATTAAATTAGTAGTCAGCGACATTGGCGCATCACTGACGACTTACATCTCTTTGTAATATTTCTTGTATAGTCTTTTGTAGTCTTTAAATTGTGAACGGTAGCGGTAGGTAAGTGATTTTGTGTAAGTACGTACATTTTTGCTACAGAATATTTTTTACAATAAATGCATTGTCAATCTTTGATTCTCTAAATTTGGCACAGCTTCTTTAGTTAATCATGTATTACTACTTAAAAGTAATTGCTAACTCTAAATAAGTAAAATTACACAACCAAGACTTTGTATACTTTTTAGGGGTCCAATCTAATTACGGTAAAAGAAACGCTTATGGTGTAACTTGGTATTGTCTGTTTGACTGTTACAGCTGGTTATTTCAGCAACTACTAATGCTATCGAGTTGAAATTTGGAACGGTTCAGAAGAAGTAGTTAGTTATTTTATAGTAAGCATTTTTATTAAATAATTAAAAATAGGTTGGTATGTTTATTTGTACCTATTGCATCCGGGTCTGAAAGGGGGTCGTAAAATTAAATTTCAAAGTTGGCTTACTAGTGGGGTAACTATCATATCAAAAATAAATAAAAATATTAGTTTGACTCGAAGTACAAGTTTACTGGTAAGATTCTTATCATAGTTATACTTAAGTCAAAAGAGAACCAAAATACAGAAAAGATGTTTCCAAATTAAAAATTATAGACAGACAGGATATTAAAAAAGACTTTTCAACAATATTAAAGAGAGATTTTAAAAGTAAAATCTGAGAGTACCAAGATTACTCAATCTATTCCACAAGGTAGTGTACTTGGTTGTATTATATTTTTAATATATATCAACGACTTACCTAAAACCATAGATACTCCATGCACCCTATTTGCAGATGACATATCCCTAGTAATACCTTGTCAAAACGAATCCACTTTAAATAACCAGTTGGATAAAACCCTGTCAAATATTGTAACCTGGCTAAATGACCATAACCTTAAATTAAATTTTACTAAAACAAAGCTCATGCAGTTCCGACCACATCAAAAACGCATTTTAAACATAGACTATTCGTTCCAAAATTCAAATTTAGAATGCGTAAAAACCTTCCCATTACTAGGAATACACATTGACTCTACAATAAACTGGAAAGACCATATACATACAATATCAAACAAGTTAAACCGATTTACATATGCTTTGTATCAATTAAAAAAGTGTACCGACACCAAAACCGCTACATGCGCCTATTATGCGTATGCACATGCCTGGCTGCAGTATGGCATAGTACTATGGGGAAACAGTTCCGACGCAATTAAGCTGTTCAGACTCCAAAAACGTTGTTTGCGAATAATAGTCAATGTCGACAACATGACAAGCTGTAAACAATATTTTGTCGAGCAAAAATTTTTAACGTTAACATGTATGTACATCCTAGAAGTGGGCATATTTGTGAAAAATAATTTATCTTCTTTCCCGCAATATTCCCGCCCACCTAACTTACGGCCCCAAACGCGATTAGCCTTACCCGATAGTCAGTTAAAAATGGTCCACTCTGGTCCCTTCGCAATGTCAGTCAAAATATATAATAAAATCCCAAAGTCCATACAAGATATAATAGATATTAACAGGTTCAAAAACAAATTAAAACAATTTTTAATTAAAAAAGCATATTACACTTTACAGCAGTTCATGACTGAAAAATAGTTGGTTATGTTTTAATAGGTAACATACATACAATTTCTAAGCATTAGAAATGTTTGTTGTTAGTTAATTAAATTAATGTTTGTTAATATTGTTAACTTCCATATGGAAGTGCCATAATATTATAATAACAATAATTATAAGATTATGTTGCTGTGCCCCTACAGGGTAAATGTTGAAGCTTTACCTTTATGTTTCAAGACCTTATACACAACATTTTATGCAATAAAGAGTTTGAGTTTGAGTTTGAGTTTGGCCTTGTTTGTATAATCATTTTTTCTTCTTTTTTACAAGCCTCATAATTTTTTAATTAATATAATGAAAAAAGTTTTAAAAAATACCGCCCTCCTCCCCTTATCTCCGAAGTTTGCAGAGAGAAAAATCTAAAGTTATTACGCATTTAATAGACGTTAATGTACAGATTGCAGGATCTGATACGTGTTTGTTACTATTATTATACGTAAAAAGTGAGTAACCTGATGGTAAACTGGTAACGCAGGATTTTCCAGCAGATGGCGACTTGAGCTCACAGCGGCGGCGGCCGACGTGACCCCTGTCAAGGTTGCCATGCGAACCGCTATTGTGCGCTCTCCTTTCATGTTAAACGCACAAGGAGTCTTTATTTTTATTGTACTTAGTTCCTTTTCATGTTTACTTTCGTGGAGGAAATAGAAATACAGGTAAGAAGTTCTTTTACTAATAGCTTTTGCAGTACATGCGAAGCTATCTAGAGGCTTCGCACTTAAACTCACTCTTCATTTTGTGCCGTAGGTTAAAAAAAAGGTATTTGTAATTTGAAAGAAAAAGGTCAATTACATCAAGATAATGACAACTCCAAGTATACTCTATGTATAAGAATGTTCTCGGCGAATTCACTGTAAGTACATCTTAGGTAATGAATTTGTTAAACGAACTTTAACGATTATCAGCTCCTGTGATTTATTAATTCGCCTTCAAAGGCTATGTGACACAGTACACGTACATCAGACGAAGCTAAGTTAGTAGACGTTAAGGTATTAGCAAACAATGTCAAGCAAGTTTATCTGAAGAAAAACACATTTCAGGAGATATCATTAAGGAGGTTGTGAATTACAATGACGGACCCTCGTCACGGGCTCGAGGCTTTGCCTTGCTTCTGGACTTATGAGGGATAGACAATATATACCAGATACAGGTATTATGCGTTCGACATAAGTAGACATATTAATGTCCGCCCCTAAGAACTTCCGTAATGGTTTTTTAGACGCTGCACAAATAGATTCAGATTTTATCCTTGACAATGAAAATGCTTAGTTCTAGTATGTATACTACCTACAGGTAAAATAATGAAAAATAAACCAGCCATCATCGGTAAAAGTACGGGTACACTCGGGATCAATGCTCGGGATAGAGTTTCGTAGCCATTACGAAAAATTTGTGTGCGAGTAAAAGAGCTGTGATATACAGACGGATGACTGGACTTACATGTATGACGTACCCATAGGAGTTCCTGGTTCACTACGACGTAGTCACTACGGAATCCTGAAAAACCAGGCGACAACTTGCAGCACCACGCGTGAGAACCCGAACATCTTTTTCGATGGTTTCGTCATGCGAAGACTCCGTGGGAGACAGTATGACTGCAGCCAACTCATACTGACAGATACCTTAGGGCAAACTCACACCACCATCCGCGCTATGTTTCTTCTGTGCCTAATTGATCGCAAATCGTGGAACTAAGTCACGTAAAAGGTGTTTTTCAAAGCAATGGTTATAATTCCGAACACTCCAGTTTTTTGGAGATGTGATGCGACGCGTGGGCGACTCTGTGGAGCGACTGGTTGCACAGGGCCGGGTAAATGGCAGCAGATCACGGGGACGTTCGCCTTTACGATGGACGGAACAGATCAAGTAGTTGACTGACAAATCCCACAACGACTGCGCAAGACAGGCTTCAGCAAGGGACTGATGGCGCACGGTGGTAAAGCGCTACCGAGCGTCTCGCGTAATCACGACTGCTCTGTCAAGAGCAACCGATTGAGAAGGTTATAATTATGGTTCTCATATACAACTCAGGCAGCTAGTGCGTTTACCAAAGGATAAGGAGTCCCTAAATTTCCCCAGGGTATACTATTCGATTCCTTGTTCCTGTGAGAAAAACTATATCGATGAGCCTGGGCGGAATATACTTAGTTATATAAACAAGACTGACGGATCACATACGCAGTATAAAAATAGAGAACAGGGGTTCTGCTGTGTGCAAAAATTCAATTGACTCTTATTCGACGCATTAGACTAGATTACTAGGCTTGATAAAGATGTCCGCACTGGCGAGAGAAATTAGTCGACATCCAAATTTCAACCGTGATAGTAGATGGTCAAGTGCCCGAGTAGGAGAACAGTTTTGAATACTGCCTCAACACAGTTCGTGTGAACGATCATTTACAAAGTGATGTGATTAGTGTAGTGAGCTACCCTACTTTTGACAATTATAAAAATAACGATGAAAACGAGAGTAGCCGCGAAAGTAGTGTTCGTTTCTCACGGCCGAAGCATGTTGTGCCCCCAGAGAAAGAACTGTAATTTACACCGAAAGATGTAAACTGTATACTCAACTGACACATGTCAATGATCCGTTTATGTCATTTTAACATAGAATAACTCGCTTACGCGCGTTCAACAAACTGTCTCTGCGCTCTACTTTTAGGCCGCGTTCTTCAGTCATTGATATTAATTACTTTTAAAACGTGTCGACACCGAATGCGCCGCCAAACAAAGGGAAGTTTTGAAAGGGTCCATTGTTAGCACAACGTCTTGTTCAAAGTTTTATATTAAAATGTACCTTTGTACTTTATATCAATTAAGCCACAAACTGCAGGATCACCTGCTTTGTTCTATTCATGGTGGACGTTTTGAGATACATGGCAGCCAAGGCAGCTAAACAAACTTAAAATATTTGTGAATTTTGAACGCTAAAACCTTCAAAATTTGCAGTCGACGATAACTGTACTATTTGTAACTGTTAACTATAATTAGTCAAACATCACAAGAACACTAAGTACGGTTTATTTAACTGACCCACGTTCCTCGCGTATTACCATTATAATCGGCCAGATTTATTACTAAGTATAGTTCGTTGTGACTATATTAGTTAGGGTGTCCCCGGAAAACGGCAAACAGAGGATAAATATAGGTATATTATCCTGAAATATGAGCCATTAAGCTCGTTATTACAGCAACATATTGAACTATACATCGGAGTATTTAAAGTGAAGACAATGACTATTAGTAAGAATATCATGTATATATCTGTGTAATTTTATTTATCCACAAACCATTTGCCAGTACAGGAACAATCTTTTAGTGTATTTTTACGATGTAACTTAAAAAGTAAATTACGCGCACAAGAGTTTTATCTCGAGTGAAGTGGTGCTTTCGTTTAAGCGCTTTCCGTTGCGGTATGGAAGTTCTGTTTTTTCATTAGACCACTGAATGCGGCGGCGGCTGTTTGGGTAAATAGTTTTGTACAAAGTGATACCTACCCAACCTGTTTACTTCTTTCCGAGAAGCTTTCCTGCCAAAGCATCCTTCAAACTTTACATATCAATACCAGGGCTTTTGGAGGACCCTTGAAGTAGGTATCGAGGAATCAAACTTCCGCAGAAAAAGAGAATGGATAAAAAGATTTTCAAACTTTTTCTGGGTTCATTAAAAATAATAAGCTACGAAAATTTTGAAATCCTAGACTAACATACGCGAGTGATCCGTTTATTTCACTATGAATGAATCTCACGGTGTTATAAATCAAAAGTACATTATCCTTACGAGACCATTACGATTAAGAACACCAAAAAAGAACCAAATCTGTAGACTCGTTATCAAATTGTAATCTTACTTAGTGTATAGTATGAAATTATTTTAGTGTTTCAAATCAACACGCACAACCCTCACAGGTTTCTACTAGAGTAATGTTAGCCACCATGCGATTCGGAGGTTTATTTCCCATTATATCTGGGCGTGTATTGCCCATAGCGTTTTATTGATACCATTATTTTACGAAATCACCTTCTGAAGGAGCAGATGACGGCTTGAGTTGCTCGCAGTTCTTTTTATATGGACTGCTGCTGGATATTTGCCAAAGGATTGCGGTTGTACTTTTATCATTTCCTGTCTAGTCACATTATTTTATTAAATAGTAGCGAGTATTTTTGCATTATTATACATAAACACACGCGGTGCTTATTACAGGTAGTCTGATATTCATAAATTAAATTTGTAAGAAGATTTTAGTACTTAGTAGGTGTAACTAACATCCAATCCTGGTCTAGGCTCCACCAGATTGTAAACAATCTAGCTCCCCTTGCTGGTGTCTATATTATTAAATTTAACCAAGAACTGATCCTGGTCACGGGTAGACCTAATTCTAAAAATACCCAGCCTAATCATACTAAGAAAACAAAAATCCTTGGTCATCGCGACACTATTCTGAAGTACCCTAGCTTACACTGATCAGCCTACCTAGAAATTTCTAACAATTATTATTATTATGGCCTTGTGATTCGTCTAGTGATTGTGGAACCTACATTGTGAACGCTGTAGTAAACCCTAAGTTCTTTAAGTCAAAGTAAGAATGGATCCCTACTTAACTAAGAAAACACTCCTAAGTGGTTAAGGAATAATACATACTTGTTAGGAATAAAACAATTGATCAACTGTGTCATATAAAGAATAGTAAGTATGTCTATCAAGTATTGAAACTGGCTAGCAAATTAACTAAAGTTAAGTTATCTTAAAAGGAATGATCTTACAAAGTAATTCTACTAACTGTAGTAAAACAAAGTAACTGGGGTAGCATTAATGCTTTTCAAATAAGCATTATGCTTTGCGGCTAAGATTAGGGCCCCATCCTTCCGCCCAAGACTATCGTCTTTGGTTGATACCATAACTGTGAGACTCGACTCCGGACTGGACATCTCTCCACCGCCCCCAGGGAGTATTGAATTATTTATTTATCAAAAGTCTATAGTCAGTATAGCAGTAATGACAGTATTTTTACTACTACAGATAGAGAGGAACCCCACAAATGTATCAACCATTGTATTGGCTAATTTTCTTTTCCCATAGGTATTTATAGTACCTGATTACAGCATATTTATGTCTGCCAAAGATCAATATTTCATAGATTCATATAGAGTATAGAGTACATATCATAGCAACATGAGTAACCATATATATTTAGTTTTCCAAAATTGTGAATTTCAATCACTCAATTAATATATAAACTGAGTATTAGGTATAGCAATATATTTAGATGTATACCTAGTTTGGCATTCATTAATTGCCTATTTTATTTAGAAGTATAGATAACGTCATTATAGGTAATGTTATAACTTTCAGTTACATAGCTCTTATATCAGCTATGAATTTTCATGCAAACATATTTCTATTGCTTTGAATGGTCTAATTTAGGCATACTTTTATTTATTATAATTGCACAGAACTACCGTGGCTTAGTGCAGCTGATGTTTTTGCAGTAAGTAAGTACAGCTTTATAGATACTATTATCTACCTTTATCTTATTTGTCAATTAAGCTTTGTTTGCTAAGCCAGAACTTCGTTTATGGTTATGATTTTGTTTTATCATATTATGGATAGGTAATGTTTATGCCTAATCCCTTTCAATTAATGTTTACATTGAAAGTTAAATTAAAGCATGCTAATTTTGTATAGCTTCCTTGCCCATGCTGGTGTCAAGAAATACTATAGGCCTTGACCTCAAAACTAACACATATTCATTCATTGTTTGAATGTCAATTATATATTTGTGGATTGTTAAAAGTCCTAGTTTTGACTTAGAAAACTGCTCATAAAGTATACTGTATGTGTATGTACTTTTCATGTTTCAACTTCTACCAATGAACAATAAGAATCTATGTTTATTTAGGTTTGTTTTTATATATATTTATTTATCAGTCATTTAAGCTTGTTTGCCCAGACAGAACTATGTTTTCTTTTCAGGTAATGTTTGGCCTTAGAATTCTTTCAATTATGTATGTATTGAAAGATAAATGAAGACTATGTTAGTTCACTGTTAAGCTCATTTGCCCATACGGTGTCAAACTTGCTCGGGACGTATCCATGAACAAAACACAACGTTCATTTAGTATATGAATGATAGAATTGATTGGAGGATAGCTTTGTCTTTGCAACTTTACTCTTTTGACACTGCTTATATTTTAGCAAGTAACTTTACTGTATTGAGATGTGAGTCAACATAGCTCTTAATGATCATATAATAGAGTTCAATTGGAATTTCTTAACAAATAACTTTATATACTAATATTATAAATTGTCTAACTTTTATGACTCTTTCAATTTGGTCTACATTCACCCTACATTGTGAATGTTTTACTGATGAATTTTAATTAATCAAACAGTGAGTGTTTTCATCCCTTGATTAACTCTGTGTTGTAAGTTAAACTATAACGATTAAAACTAACGGTCGCCAACCATCATTACATGTAACTTGGCGGGCTTCTAGTCATATTCAGGAGAGACGCGAGCCAAAGAATCGGTTCCCCTTTAGGCGGTTACCTTTTCACCAGGGTGGTTTCCCCAGGGCTGGCCTCAGATCCATGATCTACTGAGTAGGATCAACTACTACGGACCTGTTGCTAGTCTTAAAACGTATTTCATCATGGATGATAATTAAAGCAAAGAGAGTACAAATCAATTAAGGATAAAAACTCTATCTGGATTTGTTATGGAATTAATTATACTCTAGTGAGTCATTTAATTAGGCAATTTTACTTATGACTATTGGTGTGTATGATTTTAAGCTTTTCCCTAGCTCTGTGATGAAAACCAATCAGAGTTCATGATCTCACTTTTATGTATTAATTGTGTGTGTCCGCGAAATTGGGCTAAATAGTCCGTCACTAGGCTTCGCCATTCTAGCTATTCCCTAACAACAAAGCCCCTGCCTAGTTCACTACCTTCCTATCATCCTAACTTGTACTTTAGAGCTATGCCAAGAAGGCCCCTAAACTGTGTGTATAATTGGCAAACCTAGGGTACGTTCCCACATTTACATTTAGTGTAGTGTAAAGAGTTTCGGGGTGCAATGAAACTCTACTATGCTCCTATAAAAGAGATTGTGTGCTAACTTTCCTAACCAGTCCCTAATTGTTGTGAGGTCTTGGAGCAAGCTCCTCTAGGACGAAGACCCCACGGATCAGCAGAATACCTAGCGTAGTGTTTGTATAAATATATAAATATGTGGATTGCAAATACTAAGTCTTGGCAATACCCGTTTTTGTGTCGTAACACGACAACCAGATCAACCGTCAAGTCTGATATCGCCAATTCAATAGCACTGCAAGAGAGTATTTAGACTGCCCAGCGTGAACCAGACAGCCTCCAGATCGCTCTCACAATCCGGTGAAGATTTAACTATTATTTCCTGACGTTGACACCGGTAGGTTTCGAGAAATAACGTTAAGGGGAAAGACACAAAAAATATTAGTAACAAAATACAATAACAATGCGTAAGACTCTAATTCAAACCGCTATGGAACGGCGACCAAAGTCTCACAGAAGCAAAGAACATTTACTGCCACAGGGCTGCAAATAGTCCTTCACGAAAACCTTCCGAATGAAAGCTAGCATTAAATATTTCATTAATAAATTAAAACCAATGATCAAACTCTAGTCAACACTCAGCAGACTCGATGTAACTTACAACCGCTGTGACCTGATTTTACTTTAAAATATTATGAATAAAACCCCCAATTAAAATGCTAAAAGAATGACTACAATAATTAAAAGAATTTAAATGAAAATCTCCCCGAAATAAAACTTAATTCCCCGGACCAACAAGTAACGTTAACGCTATGGAAATCGATGATATTTCCCCCCCCCCCCTCGATGCGCTCATCCTTTTTATAGCTTTCGTAAGCGTCCCGCGACTTCGGCGAAATCACCGACCCAATCGACACAGAAGTGATACCATCCCTAATTTTTGCCGACATACTATTATTTCCCTGACCTTGAATTCTTCGTGAACTTTAAAATTCCAATATATTCCAAGCATACATAAACATTCTAAATATAAATTTCCTTCACTATACTTTAGATTTCCTTCCAATTAGATAAATACTCTAATCCTAATTCATATTATTATTATATTTTTCCACCTTTTATGTACATAGCCTATAAATTAAATCGCTCTATTAATCTTAGTTCTCCTAGTACAGAAATCATTCTTAGTGTTGCTTTTCTTCTACTGATAAATTTGATGCTTTTATGTGAAATCCCTTTTTATGTAATAGCTATTTTACTTCACTATCTATTATAATAACTTAATGTTCCACAAAGGAACAATCATACGTACACACATACATACATGATCTGATAAACACATCACCGTTCTTCGCGTTTCGCAGTCGGGTGAAATGTGCTAATTTGCCTGCAATCGATATATTGGCAACATTTCTCCCAATTCGTTCCCGTTCAACTAATTGTTCCTTGTCACATTAAAACGTCAAGTCCTCGCATACAGTTTCCTTACTTTATGATGATACGACTTATACGACAAGGTTCTAATGACAGCTATTTATACAAAGTATGTTCCTACGTCTTCCCAATTATCCTATTTTACTTAAGATCTTAAATTAAAGATTGCTAATAGACCAAGACATAAGTTTCCATTCATGTATTGCTTGCATTTTTAGTAATTTAGCTATTTTTAACCTTTATTTCGTCCGCTCCAAAACTTGTATTATTTAGCGACTTTTAACTGATTTATAATTGTAGATGATCTTTATGATAATTTCGGAGTTATATTAGAGTATAATATGATAAATGATATTACATGACTTTTCCCTATTAATTAATTAAACCTTATTACAGATTTTCTTTCTATAAAATGACGCCATGGTAAGTACATCGCCATGCACGTATTCCATTTCATGTTTTGATGCTCTTTGCTCTTAAACTACTGAACAGAACTTGACGAAACATATCTTAAAATGAGTGTAAGGCACTAGTCTTTAATAATCAACTTCCATTTTCCTTGCATTTTCCATAATCTCTTTGTATTATTCATAATGTTATTCCCATGCCGTGTAGGCCTAAAATACTGAATCGAGTCGTATGAAATTTGCTAGTATAGAAGATTATAATGCAGAGATTATTATCCAATAATTGTTTTCCTTGCATTTTGAGTATTTCTTTTGTACTGATGATAAATAACTCAGACTTAATTTAGCGCCATCTATTATCATAAACTTGAACCGCGTAAGAGCCCCACTTAAGCTAGCTCGATAAACCGAAACTTAATTAACAACCTGTTGCCGGATACTTCCGCTAGATGGTGTTACTAGTAATTTTACCCCATACAAATCCGTATTCTTAACTATTTTGTTTATTTAATTAATTACTTGTACCAAGTATGAAATATATTCGTGTCCAGGGCCAAATATGCTTAAATGAAGCCTTGGACCGTTACATAGGTACAAATAGAGATATTACCTCTAGTTTACTTGTAATAGTTTCAGAAAGACAAGAATTTACTTATTTCATTTCTAGAACAAGTTAACATTTTATGCGAACGAATTTGAAATACAACTCATATAAAAATCAAACCGTGCGTTTTATTCGCTACTTTGAGTAATGCCGAATCCAGTTGGTATAAAAATCTACCGAACCCGAACTAAAATCAAGTAAGGATTTGGGCTCACATTGTAAGAGTTTTCTTCTACATTTTTACATTCACACAAAGAATACGAATAACGTTTCGTCCGGAGAAACTAAGTACATTAAAAAGTTGGTATGATATGTATATTCCTCAGCGGTGCTCAGCGGGCACAAAGTGACATCCGTCGGTTCCGGAGACACCGCGTTCACACAAGGCTCTATAGTTATTTTATAGTAGTCTTTTTGGGACTAACCTGACACCTAAGCAAACAAATTAAGTCTTTCATTTCAGTTTTTTTGTGTGGTTTTAGATAGTAGTTTGGAGCTCCAACAGGGCCATGATTGTTTACTATTGTATTATTAGAACCCGTGGAAGTCCGCTGACACTGCCGGACGCTAAAAGTATGCAGAGAGCGAGAAATACAACATAGGTACGTATGTGGCGAATTTTTTAAAGGTAAATTCGATAAGGTTATAAACAATAATCCCATCAGTAGAGATAAACTACGATAACCTGGCCCGCCCCCCCAAATTACAACTTCAATGTGTTTAGTCACATCCTTACGAAAGAGAGTATGTGTGTGCAGTATTTGTTTTTGTTTGACTGCTGTCTCAGCACGTACACATGCGTTAAGAGTCTTGGTGGTGCTTTATAAATACTTTCACAAATTTGAAGCGTTTTGGATTTTGGAGGGGCGGGGCCATGTTATCGTAATTTATCTCTACCACAGGTACCGGTGAATATAAACGGCCACAGGCGGCAGTAGCTACGACTGCATGTCATTACATTTTGGGGCACAGGTGTTTCTAATGGGCCATATAGCAGCTCGTTCCGGCTAATGTTAGTGGATGGAACTCCAAACGCCTGCAAGCCACGATTAATGATAACCGACCATGTCTTCGTATTTGTGTAGGCACGTCAATTAATGGCCGTCAGTTATAATGGAGTCACTAAGTTTTTCAGCGACACACTTCCACGCTAAGTGCTCAGCCTTCACTACCACTTTTTTTACGTTCACTTAGCACCATCAAAAAACTTTCATGTAATAACCACCCGCGCCTACTAAACATCAGGCGATCTTTGAATAAAAGTTGCGTAAGTAGCACAGGTGTAATTCAGCGCCAGAACTTCGTAATTCAGTAAAAGTTGGCTAATGGCTCTTAATTTTATAGGCAATTGAAGCAAACTATACATGAACTTAAAAGCAAGTAGCAAGCTCCGTTTTGGTGCTTTGAGGTGCTTTCCAAAACGCGTCAGCGTGTGGTGGTGGTGCAGGTGATGATAGTTGGGTCTGTACGACATGTGTTGGCTCATGTAGCAGGGGAGGAGAAGGTGTTGTATGCAAACGTGATTTTGTCGCATAGACACATTTACACGCAGCATTTAGGCGCAATTGACGTGTGGTCAAAATTCAAAATTCAAAATTCAAAATTTTATTCAGCAAATAGGCAGTTGAATGCTCTTTTACACGTCATTTTTTTGAGTCTACCAGCGCTTTCGGAAAGACCATGATTGCCAAGAAGAATGCGCCGCAAGAAACTTGGCACAAAGTCATTTTTTCTAAAAACAAGTTACATTAGCTCTTACAATACTCAACCACAGACAAACTACACAAAGAAACCTCACTCTGTCATTAAAAGATTAAGAGAGAAAAAAAAAATACCGCATTTTAGAAACAAGTGTAAAAAGTAATTATTAAAACAGCAAAACCAGAACACTTTACTTTACTGGCACGTTTTATTTGAGCAGGAGATGTATAGGGTCTCCAGGTCAAATATCTGTGAAAATTTAAATTACAAAGGGATGTATAGGGTCCCAGAATTAATACTATAATATAATACTTAATCTAAATGGCTTAGAGATGTATAGTCTCTAGGGTCAATTTAAACTAAATTAAAATCAGCAGAGGTGTAAAACGCCTCCACGGTCAAATAATAAGTATAATAATACATATACATAAACTGGAGATGTACATGGTCTCCAAATGTCAAATAACAAAAATTGATGAAATATACATTTCATGTCATCATGTCAAATAAATAAAACATTATTTTTGTCAATTGTATTACAATTAGTACGCAGCGGACAACGGCAACAGAGCCGGACACCATACACGAATATCTTCGGGACGCAGCCAAGTCACATTGATGTCCTAATTATCTTCTGTTTTCAACCTTGGCCAGGTGGTGCCATCACATAAGTATTCATCCACTTTGTAGTATGCTTTTTTCAAGAGAGCGGTCTTTATGTATCTTTTAAATGAATTGTGAGGCAATTCCCATGCATCTACAGGCACTTTATTGTAGAACCTCACGCAATTTCCCAAAAAAGACTTACTGACTTTTCGTAGACGAAATTTAGGGACGGCAAGTTTATGCTTATTCCGAGTGTTGAAACCATGCACATCCGACACTTTCTTGAAAGATTTGATGTTCTTGTGTGTATACAATATTACATCATATATATACTGAGAAGCTACTGTAAGGATGTCGATTTCTTTAAAGCGTTCTCTAAGTGAATCTCGGGAGCCAAGATTGTAAATAGACCGGACCGCCCTCTTCTGCAGGATAAAGATTGTCTCTATGTCGGCCGCCTTGCCCCAAATTAGGATGCCATAAGACATAATGCTGTGAAAATAACTGAAGTAAACTAACCGCGCCGTTTCTACATTGGTGAATTGCCGGATTCTTCGTACAGCATAAGCGGCAGGGCTCAATCTACCAGCAAGACCAGATAGGTGTGGGCTCCATTGCAAATTGCGATCTAAGGTAAGCCCGAGAAAAACAGTCTCATCCACGAGGTTCAGCTTCTCTCCATTTAATCTGATAGTAGTGTCAACCTGTCTTACATTAGGCAACGAAAATTTTATACATTTCGTTTTAGCTGCATTCAATAGTAAATTGTTTGCAGTAAACCATTTCAGCACATCTCTTAGAGTCTCATTGATGTGACTTTGATCTTCCTGTTGCCTGTTGACTTTAAAAATGAGAGAGGTATCATCAGCGAACAGTACTATGTCACATTTGTGTTCTAGCAGCTGGGGCAAGTCATTTATGTACACCAAGAAGAGAAACGGACCCAAAATAGAGCCCTGTGGTACTCCAAGCTTCACCGGTGATCCACATGACTGCACTCTATGTATGTCTACTTTCTGGATTCTCTGACTGAGATAGGACATAACAAGGTTCAGTGCATTAGTTGTGAGTCCGTAGTGTTCAAGTTTGCGGATAAGCGTCTCGTGTTCCACGCAATCAAATGCCTTGGAGAGGTCGCAAAATATTCCTATTGCATCTTGCAATTGTTCCCATGCGTCATAAATGTGCTTCATGAGATTTGCAGCCGCATCCGTTGTCGAGCGGCCCTTCGTAAACCCAAATTGCTGACTGTGAAATAGTTCATTAATATTGAAGTGATAAAGCAATTGATTTAGCATAATTTTCTCAAACACTTTACTTAGTACAGGAAGCACGGAAACCGGTCGAAAGTTACCAGGCTCAGATGAGCTGCCAGCTTTGAATAAAGGAATAACTTTACTGTACTTCATTAAGTCAGGGAACACACACTCATCGACGCAGTTGTTAAACACGACGGCCAGATATGGTGCCACAATATGGATGACAGATTGCATTACTTTAACTGAAATACCCCAAAGATCCTCTGTGTTCTTAATTTTCAAAGATTTAAATGTTTTTATAATCTCTTCCGAGTTTGTGTGTTTAAAATCAAATTTCAAGTTACTATCCTTTTGAACCACATTTAAGTATGAGCCAGCCAGCGCAGTGGATGACTTTAAGTCACGAGTTGTATCTATAGCTATATTAGAGAAAAAATCCTCAAAAGCACTCGCCACTTCTAAATCTGAAGTTACTATTCTTTCATCTATCTTTAACTTATATTGGCTATTATGGGGCTTTGATTTACCTGTCTCTGAATTTATTACGTTCCATACTGCTTTTACTTTATTATCAGCGGATTTAACTTTATTACTAAGGTATTCCGCTTTGGCGGCCACACAAACTTTTTTAAATAGTTTCGAATATCTTTTAACATAGTCTCTAAATGTGGGGTCGCGAGTGAATATGACCTCCGCAAAGTAACGCGTGATTTAATCAACCATAGTCAGGCCACAGTTGTGGTGAGGATAGAACCATACGCGTAGGTAGAAGTAGGACTACGGTGGGGAAGAATGTATAGAGAGTCGATGCCCTGGTAGTGAAATGGAAGATGCAATGGGATTGGGCGAACGCAACGCTAAGCAACGAACTTTATGTAATTATTAAAAAAAATGTCCTGTAGCGGAAAATAAAAAGTCGGGAAATTATTGGGCTAAACTCGACTTATACAAGGTGCGTTTGATTGAACCGTTAAGGATCAAGCTAGGGGTTAAGTAGGTCTAACTGAACACCCCTGTCAAGTTTTTAAACATAAAAAGAAAAAAAAACTCTACTCCAAAAGTAACTAATCATCTAGTTCTAGTACCTACATCTTGTAGTTTTTGAGTAAAATGATGAAACATGACACGATGAAACTATAATTGGGTTCCGTTTTTGCCATTTTGGCTACGAAACCCTAAAAAGGGCGAGCGAGTAAGTACGCCTATAAATTTAATGACGAAGGATCAAAACTAAATACAATCCCTAGTCCCGAGTAAATACTTACTTACTTTTCCAGAAATATTCTCTCTTCAATAGCGAGCCAAAGAGTTTGTTTGGTTTGTTATTGTGCTCGGAAAGATCTTAAAGTACAGGAAACTTTATATAATTTTTCCGCCTCTTATAAGACCTTTACCTACTTTCCTTGCCGTATTTTTAAATTGTGTTTTTATTTTATGGTAAATAGTAATTACACATCGGTAATCTCGTAATATTTAAGAAGCAATTAACAGTACGTACAGACTTTTTTTTTTGTCTTTTTTTATGACCATTGATTTGTTATTACAACAACTTTTCGGTAACTTTTAATATAATGATACTATCTAAGTACTCAAAAGAAAATAGGGGCCACTAAATATTTCGATCGTTACGTGAAAATTATATTAAAGATTTTTTTTATAACAGGCCAATAACAATGTCTTAGTTTTTATTCAGGCTAATAATCATTTAATTAAGTAGTCAGTTGTTTCACTTTATACTGTACATAGATGTGTACCTAATGGTAATGTTATGAATATTTAAAATTCAGGTAAAATGCACAAAAAGAACACTATCGTCAAATCAGAATTTGATGCACCCAATAATCGGAAATTCAGATCAAAATCGTTCTCTTTTATTTTGGATCAGCTTAAGTCTCATAAAAAGAAACGAAGGAGTTGAAAAATCAATACTTAGTCTTAAACAAAAGAAAATTACTTAGATTAATAGACTTACGTACCTACCTTCTAGACCGCTCGAAGCTAACTGATTGAGGCGATAAATAATGGCGTTCCGTACATCAACGTGCCCGCGACGCATTGATGCCAACGACGGATTTTTATTATTATATATAATATTTTTAGATATAATTTGTTTACAGGTCTCGAGCAGATGAAATACAAATGACAGGTGGCATCAACATCCATGGAAAAAATATTCTCTCGTCGGGGTTTACCCGGGGGACTCGGTGACGGAAAGCATATTAGTATAACTTTCTTTGCGTGTCCTAAAGGGATGGATGCTTTATGTCTGCGGTAATAGCTAAACAACCTGAAAACAATGGTTGCAACCATCGTTGTGCTAAATCACATGAGTACTTAGTAATTGATACAAGCTTTTTAAAAGTATTTTATTGATAAAGAAGAAATGAAAGTAGGCTGTATATGCGGTGATACGATGTCAGCAATGTTACCTACTTAGCTTAGCACGTGTGTACGAAGCGACTGCGTTGGCCTCGAGAAGTCACCGCTCTATGGTACTAGCGACAACTTTGGAAGGTGGGTTTTTGCAGCTGGTAGCCCTCAAGCCCAGTAAATATAACGTATTCAATTATTCAGGCGGCGGTGCGCGAGGTGTGCGAGCAGCTTTGTTCCGCAGCTCGCCGCTCCGCGCAGGATCATTCCGGGAATGCCAAAGGTCGCGTGCCTTGCGTCTGCATTGAGTGAACTCCTAATCTCTACTCACTTTTTCGGGGATTGAGCCCATTTTCGATTTAAATCGGATCCATTAATTTGCCTTTTAGGAAAAGAAGTCGGTTTAAGATTTCAGCGCCCGCAAAAACAGGGCTTGAGAGACTTCACAATGTCCGATGATGCTTATATAGAGAATCGAAATCGTCAAGGGAACAGCTCACGATTCATTACACAATTTTGAAGTTTCTATTCTAAGATGTGTAAGTATATTAAACATTTTAAACATTAAATGTACCTATATAGGCCCATTCGTTGCATTGCTGCAACAGTATTATCCTTGATAATAGTTAACGCCCGGATTTATTAAAAATTCGTGTTTGAAAATATTCTTATTCATTCTAGTTGCGCCCCATTACTTCTGCGCGGGGCAGCTGTCTGCACCCAGATTACATCCATTTTAGTAGAAGTAATTTCGTCCCGCGGGCCCTGGACAAAATCTAATTTAGGCGAAATTTCACGAAGCCCGTTATCCCTGTTTATATGCAGTGTCGGCTTTACCGCCGCTAACGGAGCGATATAATCGCAGTATCGATCCCCGCTCGGAGGTATGATGTGATTAATATACTATATTCACGCCATAGTCACCGACAGTTCCTATTCAGCGCATTAATGACAAAGGTTCGTGGAACGAAATTAATAAGCTTTTAAGCACCTATGTAAATAAAGGTCGGGCACAGAGAAGAAATGTTGCTAGCAGCAGCCTGGTTGAACGATGATGTCGCTTCACCGTTTCACCTTTTATTTCGCCAGACAGTTCCTCGCGAATTTTGTAATTTTTTATTTTTTTCTATTTTATTTTGTATTGTGTTGTTGTCCTATGCGTCAATTAAATTTCTAGATGTCAAAATATGCAAAGAACAATTTTCCTAGAAATGACACGCTAAGAGTGTGTTCTGATGATTGTTTGTGCTATATTGATATGATATAAATATAATCTCGCGAAAAAAAATGTAACACTGCGCCGTATTGTTTACTAGCGTCAATGATTTTGATTTACCTACTATATGCATAAACGCCATTAAATAATTGATGTAAATATTAATGTATATAAGTAGGTAGAGCTTTAATTAATACCACACGCTTAAAATAGAAACTTAGCTTGATGCTTCTTCGATAACAACGCAAATAATACCAAAAGAGGTATCAATGAGAGTCGTCGTTTACTCAAACACTATCCCTCTTGTTTATATTTGCAAATCGTTTCATTTAATAGGTACCTATACTGTGGTAAAATAGGAATAACTTCGGAAAAGTATAGGCGGTTGCGTCACTTGCTGAAACCGCAACAGGAATACTTTATAGATAAGTATTTGTACAGCGTAAGTAGCTTAAGAACCCCGCTGGGCCCTTTTAAGATATTTATGTCACTCTAAAGCCTTTACAAAATGCTCCTCCGTAAAACTGTTATCATGATTTACCGAGAGTTCATAGTTTGATTACATTACAGTAATTCATAAATAATCGAAAACAGCTGTTAACATTTAGCAGTCTAGACCTAGACGCTGCTAACAAATACAATAATATTATGTTGTTATGGTCAGCTATGGCCCATTGAATATTAACAAGACGAAGTAGAAGAGACGTGTACCTATAATATTGTACAATAAGACGCAAATCCACCCAGGCAACCATTTTATTATCGGGCTTAAACTCTACCTGTAAAATGGACCTGTGATCCCTTAAATAATTAACGATTGACTTAAATATGTTATGACAGATTTCTGTTAGTAATAAACTGAAACCTAATACGAATGCAAGAAGTATATAGGTACTGTGCCCTATTTATTCATTACAAATTCATTGATGGTCTTGTTACAAATTAAGTACTGCAAGGCTACGCTAGGCCAAAACAAAATCTACCACGCTTGACTAAATCTCAGGTACACGTCATCCGGCCATTGTATGTAAACTGGCGATGACGGCCTACGGCGGAGTCCGCGCGATCGTCGTCCTGAGACTAAAAGGGGCCTTAAACGCAATAAATTCGATTGATTAAAAAAATTGCCGCGGGAGGCGAGCATGTGCGGCGGCTAAGTGTCCCCGTCGGAAGCAATATTTCTAGCGCGACAATAGGCGCAAGTCGAGGCCCATAGACAGCGGCTGCAACCAAACTCTAAGTGGATTAAATGTCTGACAAAGCCGGTTTATTGCGCGCTCTAACTCGCAAACGTCACTCGTACTCGTTCAGTTGCTATTGTTTGTCCCAGCTCAGTATATTTTTTAAATCGTTCCTTTAATTTTTCAGATACGCGCGTCACTTTCTTGTGAGCTCAAACAAGTTTAATTTGGATCACGTCGCTTACTTCAGGCTCGTGGGGTTTATTTACAAAAAAAAAGGATGTACCTACTTAATTAAAAACCGGACAAGTACGAGTCGGACTCGCGCACGAGGGTTCCGTATAGAAAGATTTTAACGCTTTTCCCCAATGTTTTCAGTTGTCCAGTGTTAGCAGAACCTTGCTCCTAAGCAAAATGTACGCAGTGTGGGGTCATCTTATATTGGTCTATGAAATCTACAGGTAAACATAAAAAATTAAGATTTTGAGAATTTTCTGAGTGTTTGTGCTATAAGAGCTATCTTCATACCAAATTTCAAGTTTCTAGGACATCTGGAACTACCCTTTAGGTTTTCGGGGTATGTCAATTTGTATGGAAACAACCTTGTTAATTACTGTATCTTTTGATAGCGTTGACTTAGAAGTTTGATTTTTTTACAGGCTATTTGATATTAATTTCAGAATGCTACACCTCTACGCGTTCCAGAGAAAAGGGGTATTGACAGACAGACGGACAACAAAATGATCCTATAAGGGTTCCGTTTTTCCTTTTCAAGGTACAGAATCCTAAAAAACTACACAATGAGTACAAAAATAAATGAAGCTAATTTATTACGGAAGCAGATATAAATGGATTTATTATGGACCTTCTTGAGCTGTTGTTAATGTAGCGAGGATGGTACTTGGGCAACTTATGTTTAGAGTAACCTTTCGTGTAACCACAATTATGAAGCCTTTTAGGATTCTATTACAGAGGACCACCATGAGTAGGCACATACATAGGGCAAGTAACTAAATCAAGTCACCGTCTTTGTTAAGTGGGGACTAATGCACCGTTTACCTACTTTAGTATCACAACATCTCGTATTGTAAAATTATCTTATTATTGAAGATGAGGACTTGATAAAATTTGTTAAAACACGTTTTATAATAGACACCCACTTTGTAAATACGCGCCTACTACAGGTACCACAAACAACACCAGTTAAATAATTTTGTAACAATCTATTGTGCTTGTGCGTGATTACGAAACGAGAAAGTTACTTAGTCGTGTCGCCTTAAGTCGCAAGTAGATTAACTAGATGAGCCGAGCTCGCGTCACGCCTCATCGAAATGAAGTATGGTAAAGATTACCCGTTGCATTAGAAACGATCTCATCTTGTCGCGATCGTGGATTTCGGGAGGTCGGAGTCGTGACGTCAGAGGGTGCGGGGGGCGGCGAATGGCGCGCGCCGCCGAGCGGAGCACCCGGCGGCGGCTGAGTCCTACTCCGTGTATCTGTTGCGCCGCGCCGAGCGCGGTGGACGCGCCTCGTTTCGCGCCCGCCGCGACGAAACGACCCGTAAACATTTCACTCCGCAACCCCCACACGACTTTCACCTGCAACTATTCGGTGCAATACTTAATACCCCTCTATATAAAACTAAATTAAACTTTTAAGTGAAAAAAAAAAGTGACTTTTACCGGCGTTTAACTAGACGAAAGGACAGCCGAGGTAAACGGCCCGTCTCCCGCCCACGGACTGTAGTACAGTTGTAGTAACCGCCCCTCCAGACTTGCCCACGTCGAGACACCACGGCTTACGACTTAGGTATGGTAAAAAACTTTTCAGCATGTCACTGCCACATCTGGTAAAATGTTATTATATTCCCATTCACTTGTAATATCAGCGGACTACAAATCAAACTTTGCAATTAATATGTAGGTACCTAGTGTGATTCCTCACAATATTGGATTCCGTTACTGTGCCTGTGAATGTAACTCGATAACGAGTCCTTAACTATATTGCGTGATTGGCGTCATATCGGATTACTTATAATTTAGTTTGAGTGCCAACCCTTTTCTCAATTGATAGTTTTTGTTTTTTCAACAGGCAGACCTTACCTAAAATTAAAAGAAACGCAACAGAAATAGCACAAGCTCTCTTAATTAAATTTTGACCGTAAAATTCAAAAGAGAAAAATACATTTAAAATTCACTTACCACTTTTAACATGAAACTATCGTGAGATTCAATCATAGTGAAACATGTCGGGCTATACTCGACTGAGATACGGAGTGGTCCGTTTATTTCACTATTAGTATTTACTTACCAACTGTCCCCTGCGAGCAAAGAGAAAATGCTACGAAAAGCTTCTTTTTGTGCACATTTGCTCATGCTACGAATTGCTACGTCGATAGGTAGCTTACGCTATAATACTGCTTAATCAATTACTGCGCTATCCTTGCGTCGAATTCATTAATTTGAGAAAAGGTCTAATCGTAATAGCTCCCTGGCTGTGCGGTGACTTATGCATCCGATTATTGAATTATAATGCTCTATTTCAAAGACGCGCGTTTGTTTTTTTTTTTTTTTATACAACGAGGAAGGCAAGCGAGCAAGTGGGTCACCTGATGGTAAGTGATCACCACTGCCCATAGACACCCGCAACTCCGGAGGGTTTGCAGATGCGTTGCCAACCTAGAGGGCTAAGATGAAATGCCTCTTGTGCCCGTAATTACACCGGCTGTCTTACTCTCCACACCGGAACACAACAATGCAAGCACTGCTGCTTAGCGGCAGGATTAACGAGTAAGATGGTGGTAGCGATCCGGACGGACCTCGCACAAGGTCATACCACCCGCAATTTACCGATGGATGAACTTTAATCTTGCATTAGTTGATGCTAATATTTACAATACAATACACTAATATGAGCACCCTTTATTGAACACCACATAACAAACAAAACAAAAAAAAAGTACAAAGAAAATACAAGACGCAATACATGGCCATATATTAGAGCAAGCAATATAGGCAAGAAATTTAAATACACATGAATTTATATAATTTACATTTTAAGCATCTAACGCGTGAGGAATTTGTAGCTACAAGTGAGAGAGAGAGAGAGAGAGAGAGATGGAGAAATAATTATTCACATAAATTCAACACACAACAAAGCAGTACTTAGTAAAAAGTAGTATGAGCTCGTTAGTCGAAATTATTTAGCGATTCGTTAAATTAGTTACCATTTTTTTTTTCATTTAATATAAATATACACTTTCTGCAGTTCTCCGTTATTTAAACTTGCCTGACCTCACAATCCTCCGAACATGCAATATTTTTTAAATTAGGTACATAGATATGGAAGATAATTAAAATCAAGAATTTTACTGCCTAACTAGATACTACTGCTGTTTTTAGGGTTCTGCACCTCAAAAGGAAAAACGGAACCCGTATAGGATCACTTTGTTGTCCGTTTGTCTGTCTCTCTGTCTGTCAAGACCCTTTTCCTCGGGAACGCGTGGCGTGGAGGTAGCATACTGAAATTGTTATCAAATACTAAAGCCTGCAGCGCAGTATTGTGTCAAGCTAAAGCAGTACAGAAACTACGTACAAAACGTTCGAAACGACACACGCCCACAGACGCACGTCTTTACAAGGCCCCTTAGCGGATATCGCAGTGCTGTCAGTCGCGGGTACCTCGTCGACTCTCGTCACTCTTTGTGTTTAAAACTTACTATTTATACTTTATTTATTTACATAATAAAAGCAATTTACAATGACATTAAATCTAAGCTTAAACTAAATAAACTACAACTTAAAACTAAATTAAATCTAAATAAGGCCCCCGTGGCATAGTGCCCAAAAGGCTGGCAGCGTTGCCTCGCTGAATAGCGATGCTGATTCTTTGAGAGAGAAAACTGCCAGCCCTTTGGTCACAAGTTGCATCAACAATTATTAGATAGGTGGCATAACTTAATGATTAATAATGGTAATAGCTTAGTGACTTAACTTATTTACTTTTTATTAATTTAATTCGAATTGTAATCAATGGAAGTAATAACTTTTTTTTTCAATCCAAGATTGCGGATTGGGATGGGGTTTGTAGTTTTTTTTAGTAAAATGATCACAAGGGTGGTGATTTCATATGAATCCAAGATGGCGGTTGACAGTTTGGCATTTTTGTCACTAAAAATGGCTATGGGTGTCGATTTCATGTATTTTGGCAGCGGTGAGCTCGAATTTGACATTATTTTTTGAATCCAAGACGGCGGATGATAGTTTGGCATTTTTAATAACATTTTTTATTTACACTATTTTGTTTGTAAACTAGTCATTCATTCGATTAGGTATTTATTTTGATCATTATAAAACCCAAATAAACGTTTCAATAAATCAAAACCTATCAATTTTATAAAAATTAAGAGTGACAACCCTAATGCTATAATGAAAACTAGCTAGTTATCTCAAAAAGGGTCTGAATAGCTGAGATACTGAGCTAACTACACAAAAACTTTTTCAATCTTACAAAAAAATAAAAGGACAACTCTAACGCTCAACTGTCGCGTAGGTATTTATATCAACAAAACGGCCTAGTTTCTGTACTGATTTAGCTTATATATATATTGTTCCTGCAGTCCCTTGAAGCTGTGAGAAAATCAAACTTCTAGGTCATTATCATCATCATCATCATCATCATGTCAGCCGAAAGACGTCCACTGCTGGACATAGGCCTCCCCCAAGGCTCTCCACTCAGACCGGTCTTGTGCTTTCCGCATCCACCGCGGTCCCGCAATCCCTACTAGGTCGTCGCTCCATTTAGGTCAATGCAATCAAAAGATACAGTCAATAAAAAGGTTGTTTCCATACAAATTGCCGTACCATGAAAACCTAATTAAAACCGTAATTGTATAAAAATTTGAGGCAAAGTTGACAGTATTTTTTAAATTATTTCTCCAATACGGGCAAAGGAAACTATGTCCATACAGCCACGTTTGACGTATTTTTATTTCTCTTTTATTTCATTGCAAGTTTGAGAAAAGCACTAATATATCGGGCTGAAAAGGGGTTGCTGGCCTATATAGAAATGTACTGTTGTACAAAGATAGCTGGAGCATAGTATAGTTACTTGTTTCCGTTATTTTGTTGCATAACCAATATACATTATTTAACCAAATGAAACACAATATGTGCCTAGCTAGGTACACAACTTCAAATAAACACTGTAGGTAATTTGTCCAAATAACACTCGAAATGTATCAACGCAAATACCTACCCTTTGTCATTTATTTGACAAACACGGAACATTTATTTCAATTGCCACAGATACATCCCGCTCTTCTAATCCATTACAAACGAGAAAAGGAATACATCAAGGTTGGCTTTTACGCATTATCATGGTTGCTTAGACGGAGCGTGAGGATTTACTCGCAGGCGCGGTATCCGCGCTCAATCACTACACGCGGCGGCGGCGGCGTTACATTAATTTGAGGCACAGCCGCTAAAATGTCGTTTAGGGTAGCTTTACTAACGTATGCCTTGTGCTGAAAAGCCCGCCGATTTTCTCCCACCCTTCCGACCTCATTACGGGTTGAATTTCAAAATTTATGACATTACTTTTTAGAAAAACACACCAGCTCAAACGGCCGTGGAAATCCTTTGTGATTAGATTTTTTTCATTCTGGTTGGTCGCATGTTTCACTTGTGTGTGCTGCCAGTATGCAATGTTTATTGAAAAAATTACGTAGGTAGGTACGGTATAATTACGCGAATCTTTAGGCCTAATAATAATAAAGTAAATATAAAAGTAAATGATACTTTACAACTTTTTATGCGTATTTGTATATCAATTTGTTGTTGAAACAAACTCCTAATACGTTTTTACAAAGGCACATAAACTCACGGAGCACGACGTAAATCAACCAGGAAAAAAGCGGAACAAAACTCTTTTTCTCTAAACAATAGGTAGCTGGGTACTTGTGTTATGAGGTAAAGATGAGCGTAGGAGTTTCGGTGAAACTGGCTGGTAATGCAAGTGGACTCTGGACACGAGTGTTACATGCTTAAACTTTTTACGATATCATTTTGAAACTGGATAATTTATTTTATATTAAAGCGAGAAACGTTAATACCAACTCTAACTGTATGGAGGCTCGAGCACAAATATTCAAATCCTGCGTAACGTAAGCTAGTAGTAACGTTATCGAGAAATTTGAATGACGTTTGAAACAGCACCAGCCACCCGTGAGCGTGTTTGGAACTAAAATTTACATAGTGTGAAGTTTTTCAATTCCGATTCGATAATGTTATGTTCATTCATAATTGGGCCTTGGATATTATTATACTAGACAATCACTTTTATACCAATCTTACATTTCATTTAATTTGTGCTGCTGCAATTAAGCATTAAGTTTCACGAAAATAACGCAAAAGAAATCAAACAAATCATACACGAAATTGTATAAAATATACAGAAAATATTGCTACGCTCATTACTGGTTTTATTTTAGAAATGTATTTTGCGTTAGAGATCGCGAAATGTAATAAAAGCGAGCGATAATATTTTCGGAAGGAAAACATCCCGCCGCGCGGGCCTCCCCTGGTTCTAACTTTCTAACAATGTTATTGTGGAAATAAGCTTTCGCGTCTTATTTTTTCATAATATTTTCATAAATATCACATCTTTTTTTCATTTTCGTCAAACGTTCCTAATAGAGGTCCGACTCTGCCGGCAAATGCGGAACTTTCATACAGTGGTTAACAAAAGTAAATACAATAAGTTTAGGTACTTGATAGATTAAATTTATCAAGTTAATCACAACGATAAACAGAATATTCTGTATTATTGTTTCGAAATATTTTAATATATACGGTACGTACGAATAAATTAATTTATTAGTTATATTTCTGCATGGCTTTATTTAAAAAAAGTGTAGGTACTTAGTAGAAATTTGCGTTGGAAAATTGGAAAAACGATTCAGTATTTATTTACATTAATTGTAGATGCCTTTTAAACTAGCAATAATTTTCAAACTATTATAGTTATAGTTAAGTAGTTCTTATTCATTTTTAATACTACTGAAAACCATTTTTTTTAACAAAAGAAACGTAGTTTTAAGTCTCAAATAGGTCCGCGCCGGCTGCGCTTGTACTCTTATAGCAGAGCTGGCGCCCGAGGCCGCGCTTTATGCTTTAAACATGACCGTCCTCCAATCCAATATGGATGAATCCATTCATAGTACTGGAATTCTAAGAGGAAGAGATATTGAATTGATGTTTTTGAACTCCTAGTTTGCTGGTTGACCGCAATAATTTATTGTTCATCGTGTGAATTAGAGTAGAATTATATTAGTAGAGTAGAATTAGGTAGATTTTTTTTTATACTAAAGCCGACAAACGGGCATGTGGTTCACCTGATGGTAAGTGATCACCGCCGCCCATAGACACCCACAGCACCATTGAAACTGTTGGTGCGTTGCCGGCCTTGCAAGAAGCGGTACACTCGCCTTTTAAAGGAGCCCATGTCGTAGCAAGATGGGTAAACGTCAGCCGCCAGTCCATTCCAGATTTTGCACGTACGGGGCAAGAAAGACCGTTTAAACCGTACAGTGGAGGAGCACCATCCATCAAGGTGGTGTTGATGGAAACTACTTTTATGGCGCGTCGTACGGTGATGGAACTTGGCAGCTGGGACGAGGCCAAAAAGTTCTTCGGAGCACTCCCCGTAGTAGATCCTATAAAAAACGTAAAGAGAACTGACGTCTCTGCGAAGAGCTAGAGGATCAAGTCTCCCAGAGAGCACAGGATCACCAATGATGCGACACGCCCTACGTTATAAGCAATCAAATGGTAAGAGCTGGTATTGGGGGGCGCCAGACCAGAGGTGAGAGCAATATTCCATTTGAGGGCGAACCTGAGCCTTGTAGAGTTGAAGCCTATGGCTCGGCTTGAAGTATTGCCTTGCTCGGCCGAGGACCCCCAATTTTTTACAGCCATTTTGACTATACTATCCAGATGATCGCCAAATTGGACATTACACGAAATATCGACACCAAGGATTCCTATACTCTCTGAGAGACTAAGGGGAGCGTTCTCGAAGCTAGGTGCTACATTGAATTTTACCTTTTTCGCGGTAAACGCGCAAACCTGTGTCTTGGTGGGGTTGAAAGAAACTTGGTTACGTGAACCCCAATTAGACACCCGCTCCAAAGCGGTGTCCAAGTCAGACACAAGCTTACTTCGACTCCGTTCCAATTCAGCCCGAGGAAGATTATCCCGACCGGTATAGCTAGTGTCGCAGGTGCTATCATCTGCATAGCAATGAATGTTGTTAACGAGCAACCATATCATTGATATGCAGAATAAACAGCGTTGGCGAAAGCACACAGCCCTGGGGAACACCAGCGTTTACAGATTTTAAGTCGGAACACGTACCGTCGACAGCGACTCTAATGCTTCGATCTCTGAGAAAGCTGGCGATCCATAGGCGTAACCTCTCGGGCAGCCCGTAAGATGGCAATTTCGATAAAAGCGCCCCATGCCACACCCTGTCAAAGGCCTTAGCTATATCAAGGCTAGCCGCAAGAGCCTCGCCCTTGCTCTCAATCGCCTCAGCCCAGCGATGTGTTAGGTACACCAGAAGATCACCGGCAGACCGACCATGACGAAAACCATATTGGCAGTCACTGAGCAGTTGGCAATCCTCCAGGTAACCTAGGAGCTGCTGGTTGATAATTTGCTCCATCAGTTTGGAGAGCAAGGAGGTAATAGCTATAGGCCTGTAGTTTGACGGGTCCGATCTATCACCTTTTTTAGGGATAGGGTGCACTAGGGCTGACTTCCACGAAGACGGGACAATTCCAGAGGAATAACACAGTCGAAACAGACGCGTTAAAACCGGTGCCAACTCGGGAGCGCAAGTCCGCAATACAATGGCAGGGATACCGTCGGGCCCACAAGACTTGTTGACGTCGAGAGAGAGGAGAGCCCGCCGTACGCCGCTTTGTACAAAACGATCGTCCGGCATGGAGCTCTCACACCGCGGGATGGTCGGTGGTATCTTCCCTCCATCATCGAGGGTCGAGTTGGACGCAAAAAGAGAACCCAGAAGGTCGGCCTTCTCCTTTGCCGTATGTGCCAACGTATCATCGTTTTTGCGCAGAGGTGGAAACGACGACCGACAAAAGTTGCCTTGGACAGCCTTGGCCAAGGACCAGAATGCACGACTCCCAGAAGGAAGGCTGGTCAGCTTTTGGCCAATACTGCGCACGTGCTGAGACTTCGCAATGGTGACCTGTTTCTTTAAAGATCTGGAGGCGGCGTTGTATTGCCTTTTAAGTGTGCCGGAAGAGGGGTCATTGGCAGCCCGCGCTTTTACCCATTTATGGTACGAATCTTGCTTACTCTTAGAAGCTGCACTGCAAGACTTCCCATACCAAGGCTTCGACATGCCACCGATCGGCACCGCAGAATTTGGAATGTAGAGTTCCATTCCCTGCAAGACCACAACAGAGACAGAATCAGCACAGAAGAGAAGATAAGTTCCTTATTGACTTTTGAATCGAAACTTTAATTGAAGAATGCGAAGCAAGAGTTTAATAAATACCTACATAGCAAGTAGGTAATAAGTCCTTACAAATGATTTTTTAACATACTTACTTAACTAAACATTTGCTTGGAAAGTTACATTTCACTTTATAAATGCTAAGTTCCTCTTATCCTTGTGGCCGGCGAGAATCAGTAAATCTATATTTTCCCCGAGTTTGTTCAATTTAAAATCCGTTGTAGTAGATAATTATTTGCGGTCGTCTTTATCGATTTGTTGTCGCAAGATTGAGTTACTGATTTAAAATGGACGTTGCATGCACACATGTATATATAAAGAAATTGACCTATTATAAAAATAGGCTTTTTCGTACATGGCGGCATAAAATTTACGGGACTCACCTCTCCCCTATTTCACCAACTTTACAATTGTCACTTTTTAATGACAATTCGGTGTCAACTGCTGACTTGAAGAGCTTTTGTTTTAGCGCGCTTCATATTGTCAAAGAAATGTAGTTCGAATTGTCAAATAAAGCTGACAATTGTAAAGATGGTGAAATAAGAGCCTGATGAGCGCATTGTTAAGCCGTAGTGAGACTCGAAACAAGATAAAAAGTTGTCTTTTCCGAAAAGTTGAGTGTAAATGTTGTATAAATTACGCACACACGAGTAGAGTTTTCTTAAGCTGCGGAGTTCCGGAAAAAGTAATGTTTGCTGAAATACGAACACATTTTTCGTATTGGAATAATCTTGATATACCTACCTAAGAAACTGTGGGGAGTGGGCCTTGGAGAGGAACGGAGTTGCGGCCTAAGTGTGAGATATCTAAATGACCTGTATGACTAATTAGTGACACCTAAAGTAATAAAATAGAAACGCATTTGTATCAAGACTGGGCTGTATTTCTCAAAGACAGGGACCTATTACATGCGTTCTTACCAGTCGACTGATCTGCCTCCAGAAGCAAAGACTGTTGCTTTATTCTATAACTATACTGATTTTAAAACGAGATACTTAGATCAGTCTAGCCTGTCGGATTTGCATCATAATGCACCTTTATCTACACACATATCATAAGTCCTCTATAATGGGTTCAGAAACCGTAGAAAATGACCAGCATTGCAGCACGACGACGCCTTCTCGCCGACAGCGCCAGCCCCAGCACCACTTCCACCACCAGCAGTAAAGTAATAGTCATTACGACATCGAATTCGATATCGTAATGACTTTTCGATATCAAATTCGATGTTTCGAATTTGAAGACCAATGTAATTTACAATCACAGTGAAATAAAACGGATCACTCGCGTACATAAGTCGAGTTCAGTCCGACATGTATAAATAATAATGTGATAATTTTCAATAAAAAAAAAAACAGTTTACGAAACGTCAGCTCGGTATGTTTGTCTATGATTAAAAAATCAGTCAAATTCGTGACAGGTATGGGTATGATAATGCCTTCGGCTTCTGAACCCATCTTAGAGTACCTATAATATGTGTGTAGATAAAGTAATGTATGCAACTCCACATAATTAGGCCTTAAAACACTCGTGTGATCCTATTATGAAACTCAGCTTCGCTTCGTTTCATAAAAACACACTCGTGTTTTAAGGACCTTCATTATGTAGCAGTTGCATAAACTACTATTACATAATTTCGTTATTGTTACGTTGTGTTAAAAAATATTTTCACCTCGATTCACAAAGGTTCTCATTATCATTCAATATCTGCGTGGAAAATCGATTTTTTCACGCTAGCGTAGAAAGAGTTTTTGAAATTCTAACGTGAAGTTAATCGAATTCACCATCGATTTCATTGGTTGCGATGAGCTCAAACTGATGTTTTTTTAATGGTTTTAGCCCTTGCTGTTTTAGCAAGGAGTATGTTTAATTGCTCATAAACAAGAAAATGAGAGTTTTGATCTCATGTAATTCGGTTCTGGTCTCCGGTGATAGCGAATTTGCCATTATTTTTAGGATCCAGGATGGTGGATGACAGTTTGTAATTTTTACCACAAGTTTGATTATTGACTTTTTCATTTGTCAATTACGTCAAACTATCGTCCGCCATCTTGGATCCAAAAATAACGTATTTTTAATAATTACATATTTATCTCTCATCTAACATTTTCCTCGCAGTAGTGAGATGAAAAGTTGTGTTTCGCTCGGCTGCAAAGTTGTTTTGCATCTCGTACCTTGAAACCATCGCTGCGCTCAGGATTCTTCAGGATTCTAAAATCCTTGGCTTGCTCGAGTTTCAATACAAGCCCTAGCGCCAAACAATAACTTTGCAGCCTTGCACAACAAATAACTATTAAACCAAACCATAAATATCTTCATTGAAAGCATTATTGGTTTAATACTTGTTTACGCTGTAAAGTAGCTAATTAACTAAGTATATACATACTAAGCTCAAACACGGAAATACTATTAAAATCACGAAAACGAGCAAGCATAAAGACACAATTAAATTCCGGTTTTCCACAGAAATTAATTAAATTACGTATGAGTTCCATCTAGCCTGTAATATCTAATTAGACTTAGGATCCATAGCGCGGTCTGCGAAATGAGTTTCCGTGTTAAGCTTTCGTCACAGTGTCAAATATTCATTTTGTTAATCCTCCCGTAATTACTGCAGCATAGTTTTACGACGCACCCAGGGTTTTCTTCGTAAAATGCATTTTTGGAGCTTTTCAGCACTGTTCAATCCCTTAAAAAGACATTTTTATTTAGTTTTTATTTTACAACTACATAAACTACTTACTTAAATTAACGTTAATAGTATTTTATACAACTGTAACATAACCATGAGTGTGTGCATGTTTATAAAACGAGCCCGAAGAGCGAGTTTTTATAATAAATCACACGAGTGTATAATGACCAGTTAATGTTATGTACCGTTGCATACATTACTTTTTCTACGACTGCATTGAAGGAATAAGAAATATTTTAAAGTACGTACTTTCCGAAAAAGACGTAACACTTTTTTCAATTCATAATTTCATGAAGTTTTTCCGGCAGCATATTTTCCGTCACTCTTTGCCATTAGGTATTATAATTTCTTCGATAGGACATATTTACAATTTCTTTTACCTATTTAATCGAAAGAAATCCGATAACTAATTACAATTTTTGCATTAACAGTAAAACTCGAAAGCTGACTCGTTTTTTTTTAATTTACCACAGACCACAGATCAAGGATATTGGCGTGTTCTCAGTTACGGATTTTTGCTTAAAAAAACACTCCTTAATTATGATTGGCTTACAGCTGTTCTTACACATGTTTAAGCAACCAATCACGAGGCACATGCATGCAATAAGAGTGACTTAATGAAATTTGTACGGGTACGAGTAACTTAGTGAAATATTACTGGATTTTAACCATAGAGCATAGAACTTGGAACAGACTTATCATTGGTCATTATTTGTATGTTTTTTTACTATTTAATTGACAGATTATAATATAGGAGTAGAAAAAAATCACATACAGTATACCTAACGTTAAAAATATTTATGTTTTAAAATATATTCAATTAATGTACAAAATAAAAGTTTCTGAGTAAAGTATTAATATTCGGCGTTCATAGGATATTTTGACATTCTTTCACACATTTTAGGTCATATTGCAACGGCCCTAAAGATACAAGATCGTAAGACTTCTGTCAACAAATAATTATGAAATTCAAATTTGAATACCATAATCTAAGGTTGCCTGGTAGAGATCGCTCTGTAGCGATAAGGCCTCCCATTGTTACCTTGTATTTTCTTTGTGCCTTATTTCTTGTTTTGCCTATTATGTGGTGTTCAATAAAGAGTTATTGTATTGTATCTAAAGAATATTTTCGCTGTTGTAATTTATATTTTTTAATTTATGTGTGTTCAAAACTATTCTGTCACGTTTACGTATGAAAATAGTCAAGTAAACAGTAAACTTAATATACTTTCTAATATAATAGCTAGTTCATTTATATCCTCCGCTCGGTAAATTATTCCCGTTTGTGGAAACACCACAAAGGCCTCGAGCACAGTACTACGCAAGGAGCCCTACCTACCACAAAGAGTTTGCGGTCTGATGAATTTTTATATACTTACAGTTTATTACACGTTCTTATAAATCAGCCTAACCGCGAGCTTATTTGGTCGTGAATAAGCAATACAACTTACGTACGCCTTTTAAACTTCCCCTTTTATAAGCTTTGGCCTAAATTTTAAGCCAATGAAGACAATTCAAGCAATTGACAATGCATCTTAAACGAGTTAGTCGGAGCCATTGCATGCGTGGCCCATCACCAAAATACATACACAATTACACGTATTTAAGTTTCTACCGGGAGCTGTAAGCACGGATCCGTTTCCCATTTGTTATTTGATTTGTAATGATTGTCAAGCTCACAAATGTTCTACCTAAACTGAGCTCATTGTATAATTTGTGGTAATACTTAATTATAGAGCGCTAAATAGCACCTCTGCTTGTGCGTAAATTTAATGTATGGTGTGCCTAACGAAGCCTAAGACTCGATCATGTAACACGTGTGCCTCATCCTTTAGTACGAAACGGTTTTTTACCATAGCATAATACGCACATTTTCAGAATGAATGAATGAATGCACAAAAATGCCCAAATGAATCTGGCGATAATTCGGTAACGGCATAAGTTAATTTTCGAATTTCACATACCTATACGATATGCATATTCCACTGTGCTCAAATGCAATAATTATGATAACCGGTGGTGAGTGCACTGAATTAACACAGATACGAGTACCGATGTTAATTGGAGCATTGAGTCCTTTATGATAAATTATATTCTAAAACGAAAGGTAGGGACAAAATTAAAATTGTCTTTTTTTTTATGTAAAATATTGAGGTAAAAATAAATAAATAAATAAGTAATCTCATGTGTATTAATAAAAATGCAAAGATCTGGCCCCTATTTCACCAACTTCACAATTGTCAGTATAGACAGACAATTCGAACTACACTTCTTTGCCAATACGAAGCGGGCTAAAACAAAAGCTCTTTAAGTCCGCAATTGACGCCGAATTGTCATTGAAAACTGACATTTGTAAAGTTGGTGAAATAGGGGACTGTTGTCACGCGACACATGAACGTGACACTTGTACGGTTTAATTTGACGGTCCGCGCGAATTTGCGTAATTTGGCTCTTAACCCGAACAAGTGCCGTCGACAGCTTGAAGATGTATAATTATGACGTGAGACATCCTGTGAATAGAATTTACAACTCCTGCTCAACTTCTACCTTCATGAATAAATTAATCCCTTATTTAATAATGTTTATGATTAACTCAATGGATATTAATTGACTGTGATGGTGCCTTTTAAATGCGCCAAAAGTTTTAATGGAGCAATTTAACTCTTGGAAAAGTAACGCTTAGGTAGCTTAAGGTAATCACCCGTGCGAGTGCTGGGAGAAGTTTGTTTTTACAGAAATAAATTTGAATACCTACGTCGAGTTGTCAAAGAGACCGAGTTTGTTGTGACGCAGTTGAATACCTGTTAATGCGGCAGCGGTAGCTCGTATCTAGGAAGGGAACGCTGGCAGGTGGACTTATGCATAACTAAGCGAGTACGTGCCTAGCTGCAGCGGTGTTAGGTTTCAGTCTGCGGTCGAGTGGCGGGGCGCCGAGCATGCAATCTGTATGACAGCTCCACTGCTCTTAGTGAGAGCCGGTTACGTCAGCTAGCACATTGTTTTGTCACGTAATTTACTTGTGATTCTCTATTTCCAATAAACGACAGCAAATTAAAAAAAACCGTAGAATTGCTATTCTACAGGTATTTTTTATTTTATTTAAGTACTTTTGGAACAAATTCTGTCCGACATACAAAATTGAAATGGCGTTGCAATTATTTAAGTACATAAAGCTCGATTAAACATCACTCACTGACATATTATTATCAATCTTAACCAAATGATTTATAATCAAACTATTTTTATTTGTTTAAAAGAAACAAGTATTTTATTACAACTATGATCGAATATGTAACAAAAAAACTGTCTTTTCGGCCGCCTCCGCTGGAGCAGACGGGGCCAGAGTGTCTACACAATTCTATAATATATGTTTGAATGTTTTTCAGTAGTTGAAATCACAACGCAATCTTAGCTAAACTGTGCTCGCAGTTCAACAGATAAAAAAAACAGCTGGAAGCTTGTTCAATAACATTGTACAATAAGCGGATTCTGTGATAAAACGTGTGTGCTCCTTAGACTCGTCGGCCCAGAGTTCTCGCGTCACCGGGCAATTCGCCGGAAAAGGGATTTCCTTTCTAAAAATCGTGTCCAAAATTACTGCTCTCATTCCAGTACGTGTTTCTAAGCGGCAGCTCTTTGCGCTTAAACGAAAATACACCAATTAGTAATTAGAATTTTTCGTATCAAAACTAAATTTAATTACTCCACCTTTCAGTGGGTATTTTGAAATGATACTGGCAATAACGTAAGGTGCAGCAATAAACAAAAATAAGTAGTTGTATCGTGTATAACTGTCCTTTTAGGAATTCTGCAATGAAGTTAGAAGTAAAAGCTGTGCCACTTTCATGCTGTCTTATTAAAATATAATAGTTATAAAATGCTTTGAAAATATGCTTCGAGTGATCAATAAGAACGAAAACTCTGCTACCTCCGCAATAATACACAATCACCAGCAACAGTCCTTTGTGTAATTAATTTCAAATGAAGTGGGGTGTCCCCGGGATTGAAAGTTATGGAGGGTGCCGCGCGTCGGAAGCGGCGCCTTCCGCCGCCGCGACACCGGACGCACATCGCCGGCTCTTATTTACCGCCGATCAACGAAACTACCGGCAACTTAAATTACCGCCATTAGCGTCATGGATACGCGAGAACTTTAGCTAAGAGCTTATGATATTTTGAAACCAATACAACCCCTCTAGCACGGTAAGGTTGATCCACACATTTTATCTACCAATGAGCGACAAACGATTTTATGTAGCCGTGGCTAGCACGCTAAATTATCTCGCGGTATTTTATCCACACTTGACGATTGAGTAGACAATTAATCTACTGCTCTAGCACGGTAATGCGTAAGTGATAATTACTACTCTTTTGACAGTTCCTTGGGACAAATTTGAACCTAGCGTTAATTTTATGTTTTGTCAATAGCATGTTAGGGCCCGCGATAAAATATGTCACGACCAAATATTTTATCCATAGACATACCTATATTTGTCTACATTTTAGCGTACTAGAGAGGCTGGTGTGTGTAAGGAGCGATTAAAATCCCGAACAGTTACCAATGATAACGCTGGGTTATACGAAAATTGGCAGCTGCTCTTATAGGCAAGTAATTTATGTTTACTTTTTGAGTTAAACTTTTTTTCAGGGCCTTAAGTAGGTAGTTCGGATGACACATTTATTCCCCTTGAACTTTTGTGAGACCAAGATTTCGTTTTGGTTAAAAATAAAAAGCTGAAATGTAGGAACAGCAAATCGTGACAAAAATTACAGCCGCATTCAAATTCAGTAATAGTTATATCCTAAGTAAATCAAATATTATTCGTACTATGGCTCTTGAGGAATGACCTCTAATCATTGTAAACATCAGTCGAGTGACAATGAACTCGATTTAAAGATACTTAATATTACATTGTGATTGAAAGTGTCCCAAATGCATTCGCAGTAACAAGCGGAATTGAAAATTGGGAAATAAAACTCTGAATGCTTTTAAGCCAACCCTCAATACTCCAAATGACACGGCAGGGACACCTTTTCTAGACTACATAACTCCATGAGTTTTGTTTAATTTAAATATAATATGAATGCGGAATTGTACGCGACAACCGTGTGTTATAATTATACTCACAGCGCGCTGCACTAATATAACTAATTTAATTATAAATGTCGTGTCGAAAAATAACATGACGTCATTTAAGAATACGTATCGAAAACTAAAAATTATAAAGCTAGTGCTATGTAAGAAAACAAATTTCGAAAATAATATTTAATTCAACTAGGTACTTATAAAAAGATATAAATAGTCCCTGTCCCAGTCGAAAAAAAAGGCGAGTGTACCGCTTCTTGCGAGGCCGGCAACGCACCAACAGTTCCAATGGTGCTGTGGGTGTCTATAGGCGGCGGTCGTAGGCGGCGGTGATCACTTACCATCAGGTGAATGTGAAGGTCCGTTTGTCGGTTTAGTATATAAAAAAAAAGTTTAAATTAAACCGTACTGATACGAGTACAAGTATAAATAGCGAAATACCTATAAGATTGCGATTACAACAGCATTGAGAATATCTTATTCAAGATTTACGTTTATTGGGCTCTGTACAATGGGTTGTTTGTCTCGTATTTGCCGTTTGCTATTGAAATGGCAGGGGACCGACGTTCGTAACTTGGACATCAAAGATTAGTGAGAACTTTGCTCGGTTTAAATATATTTTATCCGACGTTGTCTGGTAATTAGTCCTGTTTTAAAGCATGGGTAATGTTTTGAGCCGACTTTGAAATCGATGCTTAATGTGGGGGTTATACTTCGACTAATTTATCTGTTGGGCTTGACGCCTCATGACTGTTAAGACCTTCTTTTGTCCACCTTGTGAAACGATCTTTTAACTGTCCCTTTTCATTATTTTCGTTTTACATAAATAAACGCTGTATAATGTAAACTATTTGTATTGTATAACTACTGTAATTCGATCGATTCAAGCTCAATTTGTATATTAAGTGCAAAGATGCGAACACAAACTGCTTCGTTAAATCATTTCGCGTGGATTGTATTGTATATATAAAGTAGATGTGCCCAATTGCCAGCTTGTATGACTGATTGATATATATTTTCTTTCGCATAAATCGTTTTTTTGAGACGTTAACTTTTAAAGTACATTCTGGACGTGTAAACATTAACCTAATTTTGTTAAATGAGTATTCTGCTTAGTTTCAGCTAACTGTAAAGTTTAGCTGAAGCTGGCTGTCCGCAACGGGCATAGTGTGCACGTGGGAGTAATACAAAGCTTAGGTCCTTCCTTATCGGCGTTAAACTACGCTGCTGCAGATGTGCTAAGCTCCCGAGACGCATAGCGAACGTGACTGCTCGAAGCGTCCAGATCTATGATACGTAGTTCGGCTATATTACGTTGGCAGCGAAAATCCAATCGAAATTGTTGACTCACTACAGTGTAAACAGCCGAACTACGCGCCCGAGAAGCCACTATGCGGCAATAGCTCAACATATTGCTAAACGTCGATGTCGTCGTTCAACGACATCAAATATAGATCAGAAGAAAATTTAATCTTGAATTAATTTGGAGTATAAACTGTAAAGTGGAATGAGTACCTATAGATCAAGCTCTTAGGAATACTGACGTGATTTTCTTTGAAGTACATACTTCATGTATGTGTAGGATCAAATAAAAACCAATAATCGTTGCTTTAGGAACGCCTCCGGGTCCTCTATTGTGTGAGATTGAATAGAACTCTTTTATTAAAGATACGATAACCAAGGAGATATAGAGCGCGTCTGGGATTGCATTTCCTTCAATGAAGCCTCGTGGAACGGCTACATACCTTTATTAACTCGAACTAAAATGGTTAGCGTATTCTAAATTACCAATCGTTCCTCTTGAGAAAATATTCTGCGACTATTTAAATTTGACTAGCATGAAAGTTAAACATGTATGTGAGTCAAATCTAATGAGAATGACTACAATACGTATAAACTGACCTGCTTAAGATCGGATTTTTAGGCGTATTCAGTAATATGATGTCTGTCTCGCTACCTCTTTGCCCCTTATATTATTATTTTCATAAAGTTGTTTAGTTTAGCGCCCGTAGTGCCCAACTACCGGCTGCGGCACAGCCCGCGCGCCGCCTCGGTGCGCGCGCGCGGTGGTGGCATCGGCTTTTATTTGAGAAACGGTCTCAGCGTTCAGCGATGTGGTCATCCCGACACGTCGCAGGTGGAACAGATGTAGGTGAGAGTAAATGGACTGAAATTGCTTGTGGGGACAGCTTATCGACCACCGTGGTTCGAAGTCGAAACTTTTATAGACGCTTTGACAGATTCTCTGTCGTCATTTTCAGGTTTTGACCGCATAGTATTATTGGGTGATTTTAATATAAACCTACTTGAAAATGATAGACACTCTAGTAAATTTAATCATTTTTTAACATATTTCAGCCTTAAACAGTACGTAAATGAACCTACACACTTCACTAATCATAGTAGTACTTTATTAGACGTGATATGTAGCAACGCAACAATTTTAAATACAAAAGTAAATTATATACCGACTCTCAGTCATCATGCATTCCTAACCTGTGAATTAGATATAAAAAAAGTTAAACCGAAATCAAAAAATATATTTTTAAGACCCTTAAAAAGTATTGAAGTGAGCTTATTTAATCAGTCTGTTGAGTCTTTTCCATGGGATGCCAAATGTCAATGATATGATTGCCAGCTTTAATAGTGCTGTTTTGTTTTTATTTGATTTGTATGCACCACATAAACAGATGACTGTAAGCGAGGGTAACTACCCGTGGTTGACTTTCACCGTTAAGGAAATGATGCGTCTGCGTGATGATATTTAAAAAGTCTGGTTTGGACAAACATAAACAATATTATAAGGAACTAAAGAAATGTGTGAATTTGGCGTTGAATAATGAAAAACGTGCATATTTTGACCAGTATATAAACCGTAATATCGATAGTCCTCGAGCATTGTGGAATAATTTAAAAAAAACCGTAAAATTACTGTCAATACCCAAAATTCAGAAATTCCAACAAATTTGCAGAATCCTGAACTCATCAACTCTCATTTTCTTGACGTTCCTGGTAAAAATGAAGCGATTGCTTCATACCTTGGTTATTTCGAGAATAATTGTTTTCATTCCTCGGTTTTCCGTTTGGAACCAGTTGATGATGTTTTAATATTCAGAGTAATTAAATCACTTAAGTCAAACGCAGTGGGTGTTGACGGTATCTCCTTGGATATGTTGCTTCTCACCCTACCTAGAACACTAAGTGTTATAACCTCTTTGATAAATAATTCCATTACAACTTCCGTCTTTCCGGACGAGTGGAAGTCCGCATTGTAAACGCCGCTACCAAAGAAGTCCAACATTACTGACCTGAAGGAGTTACGGCCAATCAGTATTCTTCCATGCTTATCGAAGATTCTTGAGCGCGTAGTCTATATGCAGCTGTCTGCTTTTCTTGAAAAAAATAATATCTTGCCAGCACTGCAATCTGGTTTTCGCAAGTCGCGTAGTACTGCGACGGCCCTTATTGATGTCATTGACAATGTGTTATCTGCACGAGATAACGGTGAGGGTACAGTGTCATAAGACACTTCTCGATTTTTCACGGGCATTCGATGCTATTAATATACGTTTGTTAATATCCAAAATGAAATATTACGGATTTGAGCCGGAGGCAATTAAACGGTTTTCGAGCTACCTCAGTGGACGTACACAAGTGGTAAATCTCCATACTACAAATGGTTCATGTGTGCGATCTAGCCCGTCTGCTGTGACAAGGGGTGTGCCGCAGGGATCAATTTTGGGACCTCTCCTTTTTATATTGTATACTGTAGACGTTCGTACTGTAGTACAAAATTGCAAGTACCATCTTTATGCAGATGATATCCAAATTTACCTCTCTTTTCACCCTAAGAACACCGAATCAGCCGTGGCTAGAATGAACGAAGACTTAGAGCGCATCACAACTTGGTCTGAATCAAATTGTCTAGTTCTAAATCCGGGTAAGTCAAAGGTCATGATATTTGGTTCTACTAAGCAAATAAATCTAATAACTGACCACAACCCAGTCATAATGATTTCGGGAGTCCAAGTGGAGAGAGTGTCGGAGGCGCGTAATCTGGGAGTTTTGATGGACGAGTCGTTGCGCTTTGAAGGTCACATAGCTGAAGTCGCTAAGACCTGTTTTTACAGACTCAAAGTGTTGTATCGCATTCGCGACTTTCTCAGCGTTGCATTACGTATTAGGTTGTGCGACTCTCTGATACTCTCAAAATTGGGTTATGCAGATGTAGTATACGGTCCTCGGCTGCTCTCCCGCACAGATCGTATAGTGCAGAGAGTCCAAAATGCCAGTGCTCGTTTTTGTTTTAAAATTCCCTCGCGTACGCATGTAACGCCATATTTAAACTCCGCTGGCATTTTAAAGATGGCATATCGGAGAGAACTTCACTTATCCTCATTGCTTTTTGGTATTGTTAAAACTGGAGTACCTGAATACCTGTTCCAAAAATTAAGATGGCGTAAAAGCAGATCCAGCACACATGGGGTCAGAGAGGTTAGCAATGAACTAGCGGTTCCGTATCACCGAACTGCCGCTTTTTAAATTTTAGTTTTAAATACACTGCCACAAAATGTTGGAATAATCTGCCTCCGCCATTCAAAAAAATTATCGCTATTAGTAATTTTAAGATTAAACTAAGCAAATATTTATTGAATTTACAACAAGCACTGTCCGTAGGCGGAAAGGCTACTTCGTCTTACCTCTAATGCGACTACCTTCATATTTTTTATATTTTTTATTTCAGGCTAAGAAAATATGGCTGTATGTAATATAAGATGTTGCTGTTTTTTGGTAAACCAATAAATTTATTATTTGTTTTATTTAATTTATTTAGCTATTTTATTTTATTTTATTTATTTATTTATTTTATTTGATTTGATTTATTTATTTTAATTTATTTATTTATCACACACTTTTCCTACGCAAACTTATTTGTGCTGATTGATGCAAATTGACGCGTTTGATGCACGGATATGAAGGATTTGCCTGAAAACCAGCGCTGTATCAGGCACCTACTGCAGCATAATGCTGAGTCAAATTCCTTTTCGACATCATCATTTAAGTATAATTTTAGTAACTTTTTGTATTGGTTTAAGAGTCAGTGTATTTTTTGATGTCGAATAAAGTTATGTCTATGTCTATGTCCAGTTGTTAAGAAACCTAAAAAAATTAACGACTTTGGGACTAAATATTACATACAAAGGCCCGAGTACGAATATTCGAATCCTGCGTAACGTAATCGAGTAGTAACGTTATCGAGGAATTTGTATGACGCCTGGAAAAGCGCCCGCCCGCCCGTGTGCGTATTTGGAACCAAAAATTAGTATGAAGTTTCTCGATTTCCATACGATAACGTTATGTTAAGCAGGATTCGAATATTCGTACTCGGGCCTCAAGACAGTCACATTGTCATTAGTGACGCTTTTTCGCATAAAACCACAATGCTACATAAGTATTACAGTTACGTATTATTTAATCTAATCAAAGAACCATTTGGCGAGGCGGATCCTTCACATCGTCAGCTACAAAAATAATCCTTTCTCATTTTTTATTGTTTTTCATTTAGAGGCTTTGATCATTGCTGAATATACCAACCCCAAAACCAATAAGTATAACTTGTGCTAGTTTGTGACAGAATACGTACGTGATTCCTAGATCTACTAACTTTCTGATGTGAACATTCTATGCGACTTGAAACTAAACATCACGTTTACCACAAAATACTTCACGTAACTCGAATTCTATCTATTATTGTAATATTTTTCTTCTCATTTGGAATTCTTCGTGAGTCTACCATTTCGACGAGCTTCAAAAGGCAGGTAATTGTAGAGTTATCTTAAACGATACAAGAAATCGTTTTACTTCGAAACATTTAATGTAATCACGTTTTCTTCTTTGACAACAATGGCGAATATTTAATTAAATGCTCAGCCAATGTCAATAATGTGAATGTGAGTCGAATTCGCGCACCTAGAGTTTAGTATTCTAACGTTTTGGGATTTTTACCTTGACTCGTGTTGTTAGACCTTACAAAATTTCAAATCAATGACAGTACCTTATGCGGTTTGATTTACCTCGAAATGACATACGGACACACATACAGAAAGACAGACACATAAACACACGGACAGACAGACAGATGGATGGATAGCAAACTAAGCTTATGCTTATGCTTTGTTTTATTTTCCTTTCGCGGTATGGATTCTTAAAAAAATTGTAAGTTTAGTGGCCTAATTAAGATTTTAACATTGCTTCTTCATTTATGCAGGCATTATAACTAAATTATTCCAAAAACAATAAAAAAAATTTGAAACAACAACCAATAATCAAAAATGTATTGATACGTTTGTTAAGGTGTAACCTACATTCCATTGAATTCAAATCCAAACAGTTCATGTTTGTTGCTCTACAGCTCTACTGTCGCTATCAGATATATCGGAACGGGAAAGGTGTGCTTATATGCATATATAACAGATCATGTTCATAATATATTTTCTACGGGCATCTCGCTAATCCTGTTGTGTTCCGGCGACGAACCTGTACCCTCCTCGCTTGAAGCCGGGAAAATTACTTTTTTCAATATTAGCAGCGCACACGCGGCACGTTTTTTTTACTATTGATTATAGTTTATATTGCACATTTTCCTTCTTTGTTGCATAAAAAAAAGTTAGATACTTGATGGCGACCGCACTGATACCTAGTTGAGGAAATTGTTTTCATAATCAAAATCCAGTCTTTACTTACCGCCTTTTAGAACCTTTACCACACATCAAGTATTTCTTATACCTAATGAGTATCTTGCCTATACGCTAGACAGAGCTTGACTTCAAATCAAAGAAAGTATTTACTTCTCAAAGTGTGAATATGTAGTCGTTTCAATTTCAAAGTTTTCACAGAATTGTAAGGAGTTGTGAAGTTGCTCTCAAGTCAGTTCCAAAGATCAATCCACTAAATTCTGCACTTTGACTAAGTTTGTTGAATTTAAATAACGCCTTGGTCTTTGAAGATAACGATTTCTGACGTTTACTTATTAAGAGTTTGTGTCGGTACTGTAGGATATATTCTACCTGTTCGTTTTATTTGAACAACATAATAAATTTGATGACAATGCCCCGGATATTGGGTAAGCATACAAGTGCAATCTATTCGATTCCCTTCTGGGAATAAAATAGAGGTTGGCGAGGCTTTTAGCCGGAGTTGGCGATAATGCGCATAGAGTGAGGAAAATGTTTATTCTGCAACTCGTTCGCTTCTATTGGCGCAAATGCTTGGACGTGTTAAAGTCGCGTCAGTTAACAAATACTGCAGATGCTTCGAGTGAGAGAATTCTAACAGTCCTCAGGTCTAAATAAATAAGTTGACCTTAAAGACACCAACACACGAGAAGTGTTATTCGATTTATAAAAACGTAAAGTTTTATTGTTTAATTCTGATATTTTAAACCGACTTCAAAAAAAGGAGGAGGTTCTCAATTCGTCGGAAACTTTTTTGGTTGTTCTGAATCTCTTGATGACCAGTAATGAATTAAGGCACTCAACCTCATTTTTGGTTCTTTCAATTTAGTTTGCATCAAATACGTTGCACACGTATTTTAATCAAAACTAAATAAAGAGGTTATCGGTCTTGTATTAGATAGAAGTTATTTATTGATGACGTAAGTTGTTTTGAATTGAGCAGTAATCCGGTTAACAGAAGTGTCAACTGCAAGCGACTGGCATCGCGACACGATCTCACCTGTACCGGTACAGTTCCTAGTCCGTTCTATGGAACTGTCGTGTTAAATATTTTCACTGCCTCATATAATGAACGTACCGGGTATTCTTGTTTACCAACGCCAGGGGCCTAGAGTAGAGTACTTTCGGGTATCATTTTTAGCACACCTTCACCTTCATCATTTTTTGTTGTAACTAAATGTGACATTGAAAAGGGTGATGTCATAATAAAACATATCATAAACGGCGCCTGTTGCCGCATTCGGCTCGTTTGAAATGCGGGCTATCGCGAGTTAAAAATACGCTAGGTTCGCTAGTATAGAGTGAGGTCTATCTGTCATTCTCCACCAATGAGAGGCATACTGGCCTATGATTGGTGGAAATTGACAGATAGACCTCACTCGACACTAGCGATCCTAGCGTATTTTTGACTCGCGATAGCCCTCAGTATATGCAAAAATAACGATGTTACTTGCACATTGTGGTTAAAACAACAAGGTTGTGTAGTCAGGAAGGTAATTAGAAAGATAATTACTCTATAACTTGTTTAAATGTAAGTAACTATGAGATTCGTTATTTATTTAAGAGCGTTTTTATAAAGCTCCCGATTTTTTTTCTAAACCAAGTCAGATTGTATGTTTGTAATATAATAAATAAAATGAACCTGCTTGAAATCTACGATCGTGTGCGCACGCGCGGCCTCGCGCTAATATAGAGGTCTGTCTACAGCTATGGTTACGACCGCAAACCCCCGCCATTACCGGGTAGTAAATTACTTATAGCTGCTTATATATACCTTCGCTTCGTCATTGTATTTTCCTACTGATCTCACGATTTCCTGTATTGACATGATATCCCACGCGCTACTCCATTATTCCATACTTACTGCGTGAGGTTTACATTCAATTAAGATTTAGCAAAAAATACATTCAACTGTATGTATTTGGCAGCAACAAAAATTAGTAAATTTTTTATATGTATGAGTCTCTACGAAATCCGATTCCATTTTATTGGCTCGACCATATTTACCTACACTGAAACACTAATAGGTTAAGATCTCCGATACAGATTTATGACATTTCCGGTGCAAATATAACCTGGTAATAAATAACATATTGACCAGTGATTTCCCCCGGTTATTGATATAACGGTAACGACCATTGCATGGTCGTTCGATCGTAAAGTATGCGGTCTAAGCCTTGCCTGCCGCAAACTGTGGATCAAAACGCTGTAAAAGTGTCGTTTCTTCGGCGGTCCATAAACCATTCAGACGCAGAGGTAATTTAAACTTTTACTTCAAAGAAAGCGTACAAATTATTATGTACCTACAGTATATTACTGCCTGTGCTATCGGTCCAATATCAAAACTCAAAACAAACAGTGTTATTTCACTAAACAGTTTAACCCTTTGTTGTTGATATCGTATTACTTATATCTGGGTCAAAGATAATATGTAATTTTTTCCACTTTCTCCTTTGTAAAGAGACGAAATGTTGTATTCTTTGTCCCTGAGATCATTAAATACCTCGAAACTTTCAAAATGGAATTCTATACATTCTTAAATTGAATGTAAATTGTAACGAAACGCAACGATGGTTCACAATTTAACACCCATGCAGCAGCAGCCTTCGATATCCCTTCCCCTGCCTACCCCTGAGCCTGAGCCTGTCCCTTTTGCCGCAGTATGGAAAGGCTATGTTTGTAGCTATAGAGTACTCGCTACGTTTTTAATTTTAAAGGTTGTCTGTATTTAGTTGTATCTTTTATTGTTGCCAAATAAATCTTATCTTATCTTATCTTATCTTACTCATGGAGATATCTTCTAACTCTAAGCACTCTTAGGTAGTTGGAGCAACTCTCATGATCTTTGCCCATTGAGCGTCAGGAGTGCCACAGGAGTACGTTCTGCGAATCCCCAGCCTTCGCATTCCATATAACGCACGCATAGAATCCAGTTTAACTAAAGTGAATTAGGTTCGTAGGTAGATTTTCAATTTTAATACGAAGTGTTCATTTTCATTTAGTCCAATTACACTAGGTTAAAATTCGGAACCAATAAAAAGTAGACTGAAAATGACGAAGCTTTTCCATAAAATTGCTTAAGAAGTAATTGTCCGTGAAGGCCTTGTTTATCGAACACGACCTTGACTATGTTAGGTATATATTTTAATAGAGTGAACGTACAGAAAATTCAGAACGGGTCATTAATTAGTCTTTGAATTTAACAGTCATGATTGCCTTATATCTACTCTATTCCGACGAATTGGAAACGGCCATTGCGAATATAAAGCTTATTCCTTTAACGCAAGGGCGGATTTTTGAGATTGTTTGACTTTTTGACTTCACCCTGATTTAACTAGATGTTGCTTAATTTATTTATTGCATAATTTTTCAATTGTCATTATTTCGCTATAGCTTATACCTAGTACTATGTATCAAGTCAAGTCAGTGGACAAAAAATACCCATTGCTGTTTTGACCAGCTATTCCTTTAGACACTCATTCGGGTATGATGAACTACGAATACCTAAGTACATCCTTAAGATTGCTGCTATTATTATTTGCATAACCACAAATTTACTAAATTATACAAAACATATAAAATTTCCGACAAATGGGATTTCAGTTGAATAGGACTTTAAAACTTGTTACTCACTGGTGTAACAGCAATTTGCCAAACCACATAATTAGTCAAGGATTTATTATGCAATTAATTACGGAGCTTCACTGACGCTTCATAGAGAATGTAACCACAAATTTCAGTCACGTTACTGAGTTGAGTGATTATTACTAGGAAATCTAAGATTATCCCCTGATATTAAGATTATGTTGACATTGAGATGGATTAACTAATGCACGTTATGTAGGTAAACATTTAATAATGTTTTGTATTAATTAGTTTCACGATGATTTTGATACTAAGTATGTTAGCCATTGTTACCCAAAACGTGCAATCAAAAGCAATGATGGGCCCCATTGTGGTAGCAGGTCCCGGGTTTGCGGTGTCGAACAATCATTTGTTGCGAGGGAAATAGCGAGCCAAGTATAAAGATAGACGGTCTGCAATTAGTTACCTATTCACCTAAGTACTAAATAGTCTGATCATTAGAATGTTTGGAATATAAATTGTGTGACTATGTCGAGAGAAGGGCTACGCAATTATTTGTGTGCTTAATACGTTTTCTCATATACTTATTTATAGTCTGCAGCCTGAGAGCTATAGAAACACTTAAATTCATAAAAAGACTAAAGTTTATAGTTAAATTCCTTATTCTTGATGACCTCGACAGTGGAATTTTTGGATAAAAAAAAACGGCCAAGTGCGAGTCGGACTCGCGCACGAGGGTTCCGTAGAAAGATTTTAACGCTTTTCCCCAGTGTTTTAAGAAGATTGGTATGCGAAATCTACACAGACATAAAAATTTAACATTTTGAGACTTTTTTGAGTGGCTGTACTATAAGAGCTACCTTCATACCAAATTTCAAGTTTCTAGGACAACTGGAAGTACCCTTCGAGTTTTTAATAGCCTTTTAATAACTGTATCTTTTGATTGCGTTGACTTAGAAGGTTGATTTTTTTACAGCTTCCAGGGACCGCAGGTTTGAGTATTTGATATTAATTTCAGCATGCTACCTCCACGCGTTCCGGAGAAAAAGGGTCTTGACAGACAGACAGACAGACAGACAGACAGACAGACAGACGGACAACAAAGTGATCCCATAAGGTTCCGTTTTTTTCCTTTTGAGGTACGTAACCCTAATTACGACGAAAACTTTGTTTCAGTCTTTTTATGTTAAGAAATAATTAATATCCAAGTTAAATAATTGTTATTTAAACCTTCTAATTCTTTTGAATTGTTTTCCTAATATAACAACTAATAATTTCTCCAACAGATTGGAACGAGCAATACCCAATTAGAAATAACAATGGTGGACCGAGCAGTGAGCTTTCTACTCCGAAAATACAATACAAGCAGTAAGTAATATCTACGCTTTATTTTGCCGTTTTATTTATAGGAAAATTTTAAGGTACAGAGTTTAAACTTTCGTAGAAACTTTTTAACTATTCTGTGATCTGAAATAATTCATAGAATCGTGTTCGGCACTTTGAGTAGGGCGAACAAAAGAAAGCAACCGGCGTTCGCCCATCCCACAGAGGTAGAAAGATCCTTATCTATAAATCAACGTAAAATTGTGAAATAAAAATCTTTTAACAAAAAAGTAAAACCGCCTTCAATAAAAAACCTTAGAAAAAAATTTATTTTACGTTTTTTTCTAAGGTTTTTTTTTTGAAGGCGGTTTTACTTTTTTGTTAAAAGATTTTTATTTCACAATTTTACGTTGATTTAATATTTTCAGAATTATCCTCCAACTCCTAACCGCTAAAGAGTTGTACCATCCATCATCAGCTCATCATCATGAGATGATGACTACCAGACGCAAATATTTGAATAACCTTAGAAAATATACGAAACACATAGTACGTGCCTGTAAAGTTTGAGGGTTGCCCTCTATTTCCCTAGGATCCCATCATCAGATCATGACTTGGTGACAATGGGACCACCTCAGGAGTATATCCATTCAAATAAAAAAAAAATTGAAAATCGGTCTACAATTGACGGAGTAATCGATGTACATACAAAAAAAAAATACATACAGTGGAACGTAGAATTTCCTCCTTTTTTTGAAGTCGGTTAAAAAGGGACATTCATCAATGTTATGTCTTAAAAATCAATGTTGGAAGTCTGCCTTGGAGCAATTCATTCATTCATTGAATCAGGCGTTACTTTGCGGAGCTAATGCGAGCTAATGCGGAGCTATGAACTAAAAACAATTAACTTGCTCACCCACGACCACACGCGTAAGATAGCTAAGTCTATGTGACAAGTGTAGGTTTTTATGCACTTAACATCTCCCCCTTCATTGCCACATGAATCAACACAATGTTACACAGACCGAACTATCATGATTTTAATTTATATTTTTGCTTATAATTATAAGTCTTGAGTAGAAAACGACTTCTTATGCTACTTGTATCTACACTTATATAATATATAATATAATATAATAATATTATAAAGAGGAAAGATTTGTACCTATTTTTGTATGTTTGTATGTTTGTAATGAATAGGCTCAAAAAGTACTGGGCCGATTTAAAAAATTCTTTACCAATAGAATGCTACATTCTTCCAATTTGACATAGGCTACATTTCATTTTGAAAAAAATTAGGGATCCTTGGTAAAATTTGAACAATGTAACCGAAGGTGTAGAAAAATGAGTCTTAAAATGTCTTTCGTCGAATGCGCTGCCGAAACTATTAGCGATAGAACAAAATAATGTACAACAATATTGAAGAACATCATAATGTCTACAAAAAACTCCGCGGTAGCATATGTCCAACTATTGTAGTTATGTCACTACAACAACTTTTTTCATTTTATAATTGTCTACCCCGTGCAAAGCCGGGACGGGCTGCTAGTATAAAATAAAATTATAGCAAACGTAAACAGTTTGCGCTGTGACTAAGCTGTGATAAAATGCGTTCTTTCTTTGTTGTCAGCAGGCGACGAGGTGTCTCGGTGAGAGGGTATGGAGGGCGCGGACGGCGACGACCTGCTGGAGTGGGAGGCGCTGTACCTGCGGCTGCCGGTGTCCAGGAACCTCTCGTGGAACGCCACGGAGTGGGCCCCCAGCGGGTGGAACGCCACCGAGGGGAACGGGAGCTGGTGGGACCCGTCCGCGCCCTTCGACTCGCCAGCCGCGCTCGTGCGCGCCGCCGCCAAGGCCGTCGTGCTCGGTTTACTTATACTAGCTACTGTAGTCGGTACGTATACGCAACAATCTGTCACTCCTACAAATCCATTTAGCCTCGTCTTCTTATCACTTATTAGTCTACGGGTGGCAGTAATTAGACTAAAGGAGACGGAAATCGAATTACTAATAGGAAACAATGTGATAAATCCATTTACTTGAAAGGTTATTTTCCCTTTTAGACCTTTAATTGTATTAACTCTAGCACTAACGATTCTTCTTAATCCTATGAATTTACTTTTAATGAGCTAAACTCGTAGGAAGGTGTAGCTAAATTTGTATAGGTAAGTTTATTATATTTATTTGCTTAATATATCTTGGAAACTGCTGTAACGATATAGCTGAAACTTTGTAAGTATATTTGGACTAAGTTTGGCCTTCTTTGTTGATTTAGAAATATTTTATCGCAAAAGAAATAACCGTTCACATAAAAAAAATAAGAAAATATTTTAGCACCATCTAATGGTACCTAAATCCGAATGACGCCGAGCTAAGCTCGGTCGTCAACGAACTGTCAGTGAAGTGTGTTATGTATGTTTTTCAAGGGGTGACGTTTGCGAAAAGTTTGTAAATATTTACCCTATTATCAGTATTTTAACTATAATGCCGTTAAAGTTCGTTTGTCCTTTTTTGTCATACAGTACAATACAATACAATAACTCTTTATTGAACACCACATAACAGGCAAAACAAGAAATAAGGCACAAAGAAAATACAAGGTAACAATGGGCATATTGACATTTGCGTTGGTAAGAAGAAGATAAAATCTATTTTAGCTAATGGAGGTTTGAGTGAAGTTTATGAATAAGACCCTTAGACTCTACGAGTACCTATCTAACAAAAATTTTCAACCCTACCCGAAGCGGGGTAATAGCAGGCATGACCATAGAAACCAAAAAAATAAAATACGTGGCACCTTCCCTTCAATATAAGAATTGTACCTGGGACAAAATTGATCATTACTTATTGGTGCCGGGTAGGGCACCGTAGGGGGATCCGCCAGCCTAAGTGCTAACTTTTATAAAGCATATATAGCCTTATATATATAATATGTATTCGTCTTTTTCACCAGGTAATGTATTCGTGATAGCGGCGATTCTTCTGGAGCGGCACCTGCGCAGCGCAGCCAACCAGCTGATCCTGTCCCTGGCCGTGGCCGATCTGCTGGTCGCCTGCCTGGTCATGCCGCTTGGCGCAGTATACGAGGTCGCCCAGCGCTGGACGCTGGGCCCCGAGCTATGCGACATGTGGACCTCTGGAGATGTGCTCTGCTGCACCGCTTCCATATTGCATCTTGTTGCTATCGCTCTTGATAGGTATAAATTCTCATAATAATAAGATCAAAGTAAACAGTCCCGAGAGTTTTTAAATCACAATTTACAACCAAAACTTCACACTGATGGCATTATGATCTCTGTTAAAGTTTCTGGAGTTCATCCCTATACAAATGCAATCTCGTCTTAATGCCCTTAATTTGGTTTGTTCCAAGGTATTGGGCTGTGACCAACATAGATTACATTCACGCACGGACGGCGCGGCGAATCGGTGCCATGATCGCCTGCGTGTGGATCGTGAGCTTCATGGTCTGCATCGCACCGCTCCTGGGCTGGAAGGACCCCGACTGGAACCGACGCGTGTCCGAGGACTTACGCTGCGTCGTCAGCCAAGACGTAGGCTATCAAATATTCGCAACAGCTTCCTCCTTCTACGTGCCAGTGCTCGTCATTTTAATACTGTATTGGCGGATATATCAAACTGCAAGAAAAAGAATACGTCGACGACGGGGAGCCACCGCTCGCGGCGGTGTCGGACCACCACCCGTGCCCGCCGGCGGGGCGCTCGTCGCGGCCGGCGGTAGCGGCGGCATCGCTGCGGCGGTCGTCGCTGTCATAGGACGGCCGCTGCCAACTATTTCCGAAACTACCACTACCGGTTTCACTAACGTATCCTCAAATAATACGAGCCCCGAAAAGCAGTCTTGCGTCAATGGCCTCGAGGCGGATCCACCGACGACTGGCTACGGTGCCGTCGCAGCCGCCTACTATCCGACGCTGGTGCGGCGCAAGCCAAAAGAAGCTGCAGACTCGAAACGAGAGAGAAAAGCGGCTAAAACTCTGGCGATAATAACCGGCGCTTTCGTCGCTTGTTGGCTGCCGTTCTTCGTGCTGGCAATCCTGATGCCGACGTGCGGCGAGTGCGAGGTGAGCCCGGTGCTGACGTCGCTGTCGCTGTGGCTGGGCTACTTCAACTCGACGCTCAACCCGGTGATCTACACGGTGTTCAGCCCGGAGTTCCGGCACGCGTTCCAGCGGCTGCTGTGCGGCCGGCGCACGCGCCGCCGCCGCGCCCCCCCGTAGCGCTCCCTCCAGCTCTTGTCCCTACCCGACTGACCACGTCTAGCTCGATACACGTTATGTTACCTTGTTACATTTTCAGAGATATATTTACACCCCTTTATTTTTTGTACGTGATGAATGTGATTACGAATAGTTGTCTAGTAAATGATTTTAAAACTCTCTTACTAATGTTTTGTTATTGCTCAAGGAGAAATAAATAGATTTGACAGTGTTACAAGATAGTTTTTACCTCTACATGAGTGAGGTATTATTACCCAAGCGGGAAAGTCACAACATTAAAATTGAGTAGTGGTTGAAAATAACCTAACCAACTTAGAAAAGTTGAAAAATCCAAGACATTTTCATTGCAAAGTTCAATGTCTCAAAAAAAAAACCCGCTTCCAAATTGGTTCATCCGGTTAAGAGCTACGGTGCTACACATAAACACATAGCGGTCAAACTTATAACATCCCTCTTTTTGCGTCGGCGATTAAAAATGAGAGGCGGCAATCTACACACCAGTTCCATGTTTGATGACCACGTGACGCGTACTAATCAAAGCCTGACATTTATTACACGATTGCGATTTATGCGACTCCTCAGCCGTGGCGGCACATGAGGGTCGCCCCTATAATTAATCGGCACTTGATTAAAGGCCAGGAAATGATTAAAATGTAGGTAGGAGCTCCTATTGCCTAAGTAATTGGAATGGTTAATTTTTTTGTTTATTTTTTCTTATCATCTTTAAACTAAAATGGTTAATTTATATTTACAACAACGTCACGTTTTATTGCAAAATACTCATTTCAGGAGATGGAACTAGGTAGGTACTATCGAACAAATTGATTTCTGACCCACAATAGAGCATTCTCAGAGTAAACATAACTATTTTCCATAACAAACAATGCGATGATAATTATTTATTATTTATGACGTTTACTTTGAAAAGGTTCCAAAGTGGGTCAGGAATCAATTTGTTCGATAGTACCTACAACAAGAATATTTAGGTACCTATTAAGAAAAAAAAAACGGTAAAAAGCGTTAATGTTTATTTCGACTGTTCCTACCTATGACTTACTGGATTCACTTTTTTAATTATCTAAACTTACATAGCTTAGTTTTCTTTATCCGCAGGTAAAAAATTATTAAAGGCCACAAACTAATATCTTAAAGTGATTGTAGAACAAGGGCAGCTCCTCGGCTCGCAGCGAGCGGAGAATGGTTCACGCACCATGGGGCACCGCGAATGTGACGGCTCTTTGCCAAGCAGGGACGAGGCATTTCAAATAAGCTGTAAAGGGATGCCGTAGCGAGGCTTTCACGATCATCATGATTTATTTTTCTAAGTACACGTCGGCCTACGACTCGGTATTCTTTACAAAGTTAGCTTTTTATGATTTGACCGTAAACATTCAGCGAGTCATTAAGCGATGAAAAGACCATATTATTTAATGTACCATTAGATCGGCTTGTTCTTTGTATGGCTGCTGTGGAGAGAAAACCGTTTTATTATCAATGCCTGCTAGAGAGATAAGTTTGTCGGTGATTTCTCTTGTATTGCGAAAAACTGCGGCATTAATACACATTTTTATTGCGTAAAACATTTTTGCTGGGAAAACAAGTCCTTCAGATAATATCTTTATGCGAACGAATGTTTTGTGCTGCCAAAAACCCTCCTCTCGAAGGTAACTGGCTGCCGGGAAAGATAGCAAACACACATTGTTTAAAAAAAAACTGGTAAGTAGTTTCCTGTTATCACGAACAAATCTACAAGTTGGAAGTAAAACCTCATAATCTGACGAAGAGTCTAAAGTAGGTACTTGTATAAAATCTAATTTAATGTTTCACTTTCTACTCTCCGAATTTACTGCTTTACAAAAATCACGTACAATAAATCCAAACATCGCTACAGAGAGATATAGTGCATAAAATAAATATAAAACTGCACTAGTGAAAATAGAACTGTGATACGCAATCACCCTTGAAAAGCCCGAGTACGAATATTCGAATCCTGCGTAACGTAACGTTATCATATCCAAATCGAGAAACTTCATACTAAATTTTTGTTCCAAATACCTACGGTCACGGGCGTTACTACTCGATTACGTTACACAGGATTCGAATATTCGTACTCGGGTCTCTGTTTTCAACGCCCGAACTCGGCAAAAGTTTGCACGCTGGTAATTGAAGAAATCGGTTGTAAAATTATTCCGTTCTCCGCTTATAACACGCTCCACACCAAGGTCAAATTACTTTCCCCTCTAGTGGATAAAACGTGATTTTACCCGCTTGTATTAAAGGATAAAAGATGGCTTTCCGAGGTAGTGAGGGGAAAAAGAATAAAAAGATGTTGCAAAAAGGTAATTTGACCTTGGTGTGGAGCGTGTTTAAGTAGCTTTTGACAGATAACAAAACGTAAAACGCTCATAATAAAGAAACATACAATGACAATGCAAAGAAAAATCCGTTAAGCAGCTGGACTTGAACCTGCAACCTCGGTAATCCGTACCACGCTCCACCAATTAAGCTATACTTAACGTTCATAATAATGGTTCGTTCGTTCGGAATAAATATTTCATTTCATTTTCATTAATTATCATTAAATAAATGATGAATGGTTTGAGAATTTAATAAAAAATACCAAATTTAGCTTTATTTATTGGTCCATAAAATTATAAGAAACATTTGTTTTTATAATGATGCTGAATATAATTCTGAACGCACAAGTTCAGTCGATGCAATTTCAAAACGCATCGTCAGAAATGTCAACACTGTCAACAGAATTTTTCTCACCGACTCCGACTCACGTAAAAATACACAACTTCCAGAGTTTTCTGTTTATAATATAGTAAAAAAAATAGTGATTCCAGTGAGGAAGATTTATTTTTATGAGCTGTTTTTTTTTCATGTTGCGCTTTCCTCGCTACAGACAGTAAGGTGAAAAGTTTTGTGTTACACACGGGTGCAAATGTATTTTACTTCTCGTGTGTTAAAACACTCGCTACGCTCAGGATTCTATTTTAATCCTTTCGCATGCTTGTGTTTCAATTCCACACTCGCGGGTAAAATACAACTTTGCACCCTTGTATAACAAATAACTATTATCCTTCCATGCATGAATACGTAAGTTCGATCAAAAGACTTTTTTAATGTGATGGTATTAAGTAGCCTACCTACACTTAATTTAGTCAGAGTATCGATTTTACAGGTCATATTATACCTGTGAAAATGAAGATAAAATGTGATGAAACAAAAGTTACCGAAGAATAATCGAATCATATTTACCTAGTAAAGGTCCTTAAAACTAGTAAAAAAACTAACTAACGCGGTAGGTAGTTTGATTGCACTAATTGACATTGGTCCCAAAAAAACAATGTTTATTTTTATATTTTTTTTTTCATAAAATAGGCGCATTTATGACATCAATTTGAAGGATTTCGGTTTTAGTTGGGTTTTAAGTTTTTATCCTATTTTTAAATTACCGTAAAATTATAGCTAACCATAGTTGCGTTGACTTTAAACACTACGTTTATCTTTGCCGGTCACAATTATTAAAAAAAACGTAGTGTCATCTGTCACATGTCAGTGTTAGGATTAGACACCATCATGATGACATAGTAATTTTTCTCATTGCAAAGAATTTCAAAGTTAATGGTTCGCTGAAGGTCAAACAAAGGTCAAACTTTATTTTGCAAGCATTCACACGATCTTTTAGTATATTTTTTACTAAAATGTTATAAAACGATTCAATAAACCTATTCCTCTAAATGGTTTTGGAATTAGGCCACATTGTAAAAAAGTGATCAATGCCAATTTCGAGTGATATTATCACTTTTAGGTGTGTTGTGCAAAATCGGTACCTTATGGTGAAGCATAGCATATTGACACTCACAAAATATTAATATTAATTCCTTTAACACTATAAATAAACGATTTAATTTTGATTTCGAAAATCAGGTATCAAAACACGAAAGGAAAGCGTATATATTTTTTTTAAATATAAATTTAAATTAATTATTTTTTTACTTAAGTAGGTATTTATACTTACATAAAAAAAAATTAGTCTAGCAACGACAGCCTAGCCATAAAAATCGAGATAGTATAATATAAAGCAACAAAAAAAGATGGCGCGTCATGAATAGATACAGACGTTATGTTCGGCAAGCATATTGACCGTTTATATCAACAAGGTGCCAAATTTGCGTGATTTACTGTGACCTGCCTGTGACGTTGATAACGGTGGCGTGCGTTTCCTGAAAATTTCAAGTCTCCCTGCTTTCTGCGTACCGTGGTTTTTAACCATTATTTACAAATCAGGTTACCAAATAAAAACCTCACCCATACCACCGACAAAAAGGCAGCAAACACGAAAGCAAATCATACACTTAAGAACTTGTAAATCATTCACTTATTAATCCGCCGAATATCCCCTCACATAGCTTCCAGAGCCGCAACGAATGGCGTAAGATTGGAGGTATTCCCTCACCCTGCACTGATTACTTATTCATGTCCACAAACCGCATTAGTTTGACGCATTTATTTCTTTTTGCGGAGAAATTCAGTGGGGCAGTAAATTGATATTAAGTGCGAGTGTATACTTCTACCTGTTTCTTAAAAGTTATATTCTTTGAAATTATTATTTTTTACTGCTATTATCTATTTCCACTAAATTGGCCCACTGGGGATTGAAAGATAAAAGAATGTCATCAAATTATTATTCTATAAATTGCAGATTTAAAATAAGGAGGGATGATTTAAAAAAGCAATAACGTATTACCTCTTTGTTTTTTATACTAAATAAAACAGGTGATCTCTTTTACATTTAATTTACCTACCTACTCCAGATATGACGATATATATAGAGTCTATTCTATCAGATAGAATAATCTTCCATTACAAGACGGTTTTTAATAGAGAGTCTTTAACATTTAATACAAATTTTAACTGCAAATCACCTAACTCTTTCCGGTCATAAATAAAGATCCTATTTGGAAAGATAAAAAGATACATCAACGAGAGTCCCTCGGGTCTGTGCGCGAGGCCCCTCAAGTTTGACATGTTACCGTCTTATACGCATCATTTTCCAGGACACGTAGGCATTTTTCATGAAATTGCGAAACGATAAGCCCAGCACCTTGACGGCATGAGAGGTGCGCCGGATGGATAAACTCTTTATTATATTTAAGCCTCGAAATCCGAGTATCGCGGTATTGTTTTATACCGCCTATTTCGTACTTAAATCCAATATTATGAACGCGACGGTCCAAAAAAACTGAATAATAAATTGAGTAACGCTAACTAGCGCATTAGCGAGATATTATTTCCAGTGTTGATACAGGACAGGCTTAGTAGTTAAAAGTAGGTAGGTATCCCTATAACCGCCTTGTGGAAGGACGATGATGGTGCCAGCAAACTGCTTTATCGCGCAGATTTTCCATCGACATCTCCTTGAAACGGCATGCGGGAGATCCTTGTAGTAAGTATGTCTTGATATCAGCGGCACTTTGAAATACCAGGTTTAGTATCTCTTTGTTTATGTACTGAACAAAAAATTATGTCACATGACTAGGCGATTCAGTCACTCACTTTCATCTTTCACATCCGTGGTCGATCGAACTCCAAAAAAATCGTCGCATGTTCGTATTACTTTTTGACATGTCCTATAATATTTTATGTAGGTATGTTAATTGTGAATTATTGGTGCAAGCCTTGGTCGTGACCTTATTTCTATAGGTGTAACTCAAAAGTCGCAATGGTTTTACCAAAACAAAAAGCAAATAAATATTTTTTGGTAAATTCCGGCATCGATTTGTTCATCTAAAAAGCGGTAGGTAACTAATTACAAAAAAAATACTGTGCTAGTTTCGCAAAGTACTACCACAACAACTCGTCCCAGCTTAACAAAATAATAAAAAAACGCATGACAAATAAATGCTTCTAGCATTAGTGTCCAACGGGTCTTTTGCTGTGAGAAATAATAAAATATGAGGTCTGAAAAATCTGGCGCATCGCCAACCCGCGCTATGAGCAACTCAGCGTTTTAACATCATAATATATTTCATGACGAAAATGTCTCAATGGATTTACTCCAAGAATGACTATACCATATCTTAAATTATTATTTCTGCGTCATTTATTTTATTAGTTTTACATACAGACCTTTCCGAACATTTAATAATAATCTGACTATCGGAAGGATTTCAATGTCGAGGCCATAAAACATTTAAATCCATGCTGAATATAATTTATTATAGATGTGATTGATGCTGTTTTGTTTTACGATAACTCCGTAACTTAAATTATTTACCATCAAGCGATGCTCGAGGACGATGATTTGTTAATTGTTATTGAACGATAGTGGTACTTACTCTAAGATGAGGCGAACAATTCAGCACTGATTTAGTTCGGCTTCGATTAGTAGCGTAAGTCCCAAGCTAAGCACCCGTCCATCGGTTACCCAATACGCCAACAGGACGGTTAGAATGGTCTAGTGTTCTCCGGGTATTGCTGAAGGTGTCTCTCTTGCATTTTATTAGGGTTCCATACCAAAAAGGTGGTAAAAAGGAACCCTTACGGTGCGACTCAGTCCGTTTGTCCGTCTGTTTGTCACAGCTGATTATCTCAGGAGCTGCTAATATTATAGACTTGAATTTTGTAATAGTTTTAGATGATGCTTGCCCAACTATTAGGCATTTATAGAAATAAAATATTTATAGGAAAGTATTTTGTTTTGTATAGGTATTTAATATTATTATTATTTTATTTAAGGAACTGAAAACTCTACTTTGAATTTTTAAGTTGCTTTCAGTACAATAAAAACCTGTCTGTAAGTATATCCTACTTTTAAGAACTGTAAGTAAAGTAACACAAACAATGTTGACGAGACGGAACCCTCAGTGCGCGAGTCCGATTGGCTCTTTACCGGTTATTCGAAGACCTCCAACCACACCACGCACCAAGCAATACGAACCAAAATCAGTTGTACTTATTGTACTGGATAATTATAAGTTCCGATAGGTAATAATGCTCGTAGTTAGGAGCACAATACTCTTATGTGCTTCGATGGAGTTATCTCACGTTCCCCAATAACCAACATGCAGAGGCCACCGTCTTACCTAGTGAAATATCTGTTTTGACAGGTTTGTAATCCGATAAAGTGCTCACGTATATGTGGGGGGGGGGGGGGGCTTGTAAATTTGTTCCAAATGGCTCGCATGTCAATGATTCGGGATCGGATCGGATTACGCAACCGCGGGTAATCATTTTAAGAGTACATTTTTATAAAAAACGTGAATTGGGTGGGTAGTTGCTAAGTAGTTTATAACACATAATAATTGACGTGGTATTTGTAAAAAATCGGTTTGTATGATAATAATGAAAATAATGTTTCGATGATAGCTGCTGATTTTAATAATATAATAAACGTTCATTAAGTAAATTCATCAAACTTATACTGTGTTATTTAATATTATGCACTTGGTATGGCTATAACCCTTTCTTACAAAACCGCAGTCTCTAACAAAGCCCTAATAAAATACAATTAGCACAGAGGGCGTTAATGCTTGCGAGGGGTTGTTTTCAGTCCAGCAACTCACAATTCTGAATGAGGATTTGCCAGGAGCGGCTGGCCGCGGTCTGCAACAGGTCGGTGATTGATGGAACAGCGTCAATAATGCAGCGGTCGTTAATCATGGCGGCTCACGGCGACAACCCGCGCAGCTGATCGCGTGACAAACTGGCAGACAAGTGTCGATGCGCGGATGGATTAATACCAAATTGATGGTGCCACACACGCAGTTTCTGTGATTTATGTCAAAAACCGAATACGTACCCTAACAAATTACGTACCTATACACCTTCATGCAACCAAAATTAACGGCTAAGGTGTGTAGTATTTTTTAATAAAATAAACTTGTTAAAAATATTGGACTAAAGAAAAACAGTTGGCAATATAAATTTGGGACCTATTCTGACCTCAAATGAAATTCTGAAAGCTAAGTTTATCTACACATTTTGAACCACCTTGTGTAGGTATACCTATAATGGTAAACAAATACACTTTAAATGTACTTAGTTATAATTATTATAGAATCGTAAAAAAACCGGACTAGTGCGAGTCGAACTCACGCACCAAGGGTTCCGTAGAAATTTGTTTCGTCTATCACGGGATTCGAATCTCGAAGATTTTTCCCGCTTTTCCCCGAATGTTTTAAGTTGTCCAGTGTTAGCAGAGCCCTGGTGGGGTCATTTTATATTGATCAGTGACATGTATAAACAGACATATAAAAAATCAAGATTTTCTAAATTATTGTAAGAGCTACCTTCATACCACATTTCAGGTTTCTAGGACAACAACTGAAAGTACCCTATAGGTTTTGATTCCACGCCAATTTGTATGGAAACATTTTTTATGGTCGTATTTTTTGATTGCGTTAACTTAGGTACACATTTGATTTTTTCACAGCTTCAAGGGATTGTAGGCCTACTGAGTATTTGATGAATGATTTTTAGACGCAAATATAAAACAAGTAAGTATAAGTATGTACTTACAGCTAGGGAATGAGCGCGCAGCAACCTGCTAAAACTGCTTTAGCCCTGTGAGCTTGCGCTATTTGAGTGACACTCCAATTTGAAAAAAACCTTTTTCTTCTTTTTCACCAGATGTACACTTGTACTACTACTACTTTTGCTGCTGACTGTACTTAATGTTGTTGCATTGTTAAATGACTACCTAGGCTAATGTTATCCTCGTCCGACACGTAAGTAGGTACCTACTTATATTTATGTTCTCTAAATAGCGAAACACTACGCTGTAAAGTCGGGGGACCTGGAGGCGCAATAAAAATGACCCATACACAAGTGTTTCTTCTAATACAAGTTAATTAGAAGCTAAACACTGCGCAGCGGTAGCGAAAAGGAGAGGAACGACCGACTCAGGAAAGAACTCCCTCAATAATAGAAGAGACTCAAACACTTGACTAGACCACCATATCGCAGGTTGAAATGGAAATTACCATTTGTTACTTAGAACTGATACTTACTTTCCGCGGGTAGCGATAAACAAATTCTGTGCAGACGAAGTCGCGGGTAACAACTTTAGGTGTGCGAATCATTCCACAGTAAAATAATCTCATTATTTTTAGTAATGAGAAAAATGCTTTTGAAGTTACGATTACAACGTCCAATGGTAAAAGAAACGCCTTGTCTGTCAGAATCATCAAATTTATTCTCCATGTTTTAAATACACCGCAGCTTGCCAGAACTAAGCTTCAGGCACATTCAGCTGCGATTCTCCATATTAAGACTAACAGAAGATAATTATTTCCATGCATTTGTCCCTACTACGTTTAGTACGGCACAAAGGTATCGTCTTATAACAGCGCCACCAAATGACGGATCTTCGAAGTCATTGCTTACTGTATAGGTAAATAGGTATAACGAGGGTCTACCCATTTGTAGATAAATGGATATCGCCAGCCTTTTTTTACGTTCCACTGCTGGGCACAGGCCTCCTCTCACAATGAGAGGGCTGGGGCTATAGTTCCCACGCGGGCCCAGTGCGGATTGGGAACTTCACACACACCATTAAATTGTTTCGCAAAATGGATAAATGTATATATAACACACCTACTAGGTATTTCTTTTTAATAAATTTAATGGTGCAATTTTATCAAAGTTGAAACAAAGATCTTATTTTGGATATGGAGAAGATTAATATTCTTTTCCATTAAATACTTTATGTAAAAACTGGTCATTCCTTTGCTACGAACATTATTCTTGGAACGCTTTTTTATTAGAGACATTTAAATAGCGGATGCTGTGTTTCACGACTGCGAGCGAGTATTTTAAAATCTACCTAGTACTGTGGCGTGCAACCGAAACGAGTAATTTTTCTTCTCTTTGTACTAAGTAGTGTATATTACTGTTTCAGAATATTTCATGACTAGTTCTGCTTTAGTTACCTACATCCGTTTTGATATGAGGTGTCGGTACTGGACTGGCGAGAGTAAAGTTTTTCATTCCGCGGAAAGTACGTACCTATGTGATGTGAAGTCATCATTGAAATTAGTCGTCATCCTAATTTTAACTGTTGTTAGTGGATGGTCAGTGGCCCCGAGTTGGAAAACAGTGTTGAATATTGCGTCAACAGTTACAAAGTGATGTGATTAGGTGTAATGTGCTACCCTATTTTTAACCGTTTTAAACGACTTAAAAAAAAGTAGAAGGTTCTCAATTCGTCCGATTTAATTTACACGACAGCCCAAAGAAAAAAAGAGTGTATTGTTTTTATGTCTGTTCCACGATTACTGAAAGGCTTCTGGACCGATTTCAAACATTCTTTTTAACAAAAAGTAAAACCGCCTTCAAAAAACTGGCCAAGTGCGAGTCGGACTCGCGCACGAGGGGTCCGTAGAAAGATTTTAACGCTTTTCCCCAGTGTTTTAAAAGTCCAGTGTTAGCAGAGCCCTGCTCTTAAGCAAAATGTACGCAGTGTGGGGTCAACTTCTATAGGTCTGCGAAATCTACAGACAGACATAAAAATTTAAGATTTTCATACCAAATTTCAAATTTCTAGGACATCTGGAAGTACCCTTTAGGTTTTTGGAAATCGGCAATTTGTATGGAAATGGCATTTTGAATTACTGTATCTTTTGATTGCGTTGACTTATAAGGTTGATTTTTTCACAGCTTTAAGGGACCGCAGGCTTGAGTATTTGATATTAATTTCAGCATGCTACCTCCACGCGTTCCAGAGAAAAAGGGTCTTGACAGACAGACAAACAGACAGACGGACAACAAAGTGATCCTATAAGGGTTCCGTTTTTTCCTTTTGATGGATGGAACCCTAAAAAACCTCAGAAAGGAAACATAAAATAATCCTCTAATTCTGCTAGGCCATAAAAGTCATGGCTTTAGAGGATTATTTTAAGTTTTTTTTTGAGGTTTTTTTTTTGAAGGCGGTTTTACTTTGTGGTGTTATACAAGTTTTTTTTTTGACAATAATAAAAATGACAATGAAAACATGGGTAATAATTGTGCGACGCCGTTAGCTCTGCACCGAACAGCCGCGCGAGATGAGCCGCGGTGCGCAGTTTTCGCTCCGCTGCCGACGAAGCGTATGCTCCCAGAGGAAGGACCACGGATTTGTCCGAAACATGTCAGGCTATACTCGACTTATATACGTGAGTGATCTGTTTATATCATTATGAATTTGACATCCTTTAATCGAATAACTAGAGACAATTCATTTAAGACCAACTTTTAAGTGGCTAAAACAACTAGAGTTGGCTAGTAAAAGATCGAGTCCTGCGTGAAATCAGGTTTCCCTTTGCCTGAGTCTAGAGCATATCAAGTAGTCCTTGGCTCGCAGGCGGGCTCTCGGCGTACAATTCAAAGATAGCACAAAACGTCTTGATTGCGAAAAATCTAGTTTAATTTCCCACTCCGAAGTAAAACAGAATTTTTGACACAAGGACGTGAGGTATTTTCCCATCTGACGGACGATCGAACGGACAAAACTGTAGATCACCAACTTTTAATTTGACTAATTTTCTACAAAAATTCATAAAATTCATTTCGTAGTCACGGAACGGTCCACTGACGAACTATATGTGCCAAAATATTCATAAAACAAGAAAACGTATGTCTAAATTTTAATTAAATTAAAACTTGGCAAACTTCGTGGTTCAACATACAATGACAATGCAAAGAAAAATCCGTTAAGCAGCTGGACTTGAACCAACAACCTCGGTAATCCGTACCACGCTCCACCAATTAAGCTATACTTAACGTTGGTGTACCTAACGAATTTTTCAATGCCTTGTGTCATATTTTTATTTGGAAGATCTCTCCTCAGCGTCTTTTTAAACTTCGTGGTTCCTAATCGCTTATTAAATAAAACTCATAACTTTTACAAGTCAACATTGTTTCTTACAATACCCACACAGTCCCTAGATAGATAATTCTCGATGATATGTCATATTTAGTCAGTAATTGACAACGATAAAGCCATACATCACCTCTCAATACCTCTCCGTTAATCGCACGATGCGTCTAAATTAAATGTGAAATCTTGAATGATATCGTTAGGGAAATTGATAGCCTGTTGATTTCAACGCCTCCTATTATCTACGTACCTTTATGCAAAATCGGATTATCGTTGACTCATTAACAGATTAAATAGGACGACCTATCCATTCGGTTTTACTGTGAAAAATTGTAAACTTATCACCATAATGTAGATGATGCTTGTTCATGCATGTTCTGTTCAATCGGTGTTGTGTAAAAAAGTAAAAACGTCTTCAAAAAAAACCTCAGAAAAAAAAAATCCTCTAAAGTCTTGAGTTTTATGGCCTAGCACAAATAAGAAGTCGGTGAGGTGCGAGCGGAATATGCTCTGAATGAAGCACCGACTTCATATTTCAGATAGGCCATAAAACTCATGGCTTTAGAGGATTATTAACCGACTTCAAAAAAAGGAGGAGGTTCTCAATTCGTCGGAATATTTTTTTTTTTATTTTTTTTTTCATGTATGTTCCCCGATTACTCGAAGACGGCTGGACCGGTTTCAAAAATTCTTATTTTGTTTGAAAGGGTATATATTTCTAGTTGGTCCCATTGTCACCAAGTCACGATCTGTTGATGGGATCCCAGGGAAATCGAGAGCAACCCTCAAATTTTATAGGGACGGATCATGTTTTTCATATATTTTCTAAAGTTATTGAAGTATTTGCGTCTGGTAGTCATCATCTCATGTTGATGAGCTGATGATGGAAGGTACAACTCCTTAACGGTTAGGAGTTGGAGGATAATTCTGAAAATGTTACATCATTATTCGAAAGGATATACCCTTAAGATGGTCCCATTGTCACCAAGTGAGGATCTGATGATGGGATCCCAGAGAAATCGAGGGCAACCTTCAAATTTTATAGGGACGTATCATGTGTTTCATATATTTTTGTAAGCTATTCAAGTACTTGCGTCTGGTAGTCATCATTTCGTGTTGATGAGGTGATGATGGAAGGTATAACTCCTTAACGGTTAGGAGTTGGAGGATAATATTTTAAATATTAACGTAACTAAAAATTGTGAAATAAAAAATATTTGAACAAAAAGTAAAACCGCCTTCAAAAAAAAACCTCAGAAAAAAAACACAAAATAATCCCCAAAAAGCCATGAGTTTTATGGCCTAGCAGAAATATGAAGTCGGTGCTTCATTCCAAGAATATTCAGCTAGCACCGGACCGACTTCATATTTCTGCTGGGCCATAAAACTCATGGCTTTTTGGGGATTATTTTATGTTTTTTTTTCGGAGGCTTTTTTTGAAGGCAGTTTTTGTTAAAAGATTTTTTATTTCACAATTTTAGGTTAGGTACGAACTTCTAACCGTTAAGGAGTTGTACCTTCCATCGTCACCTGATCAACACGAGATAATGACTACCAGACGCAAGTACTTGAATAGCTTTTGAAAATATATGAAACACATGATACGTGCCTATAAAATTTGAGGGTTGCCCTCGATTCCCCTGGGATCCCACTATCAGATCCTGACTTGGTGGCAATGGGACCAACTAAAAAGTATACCCTTTCAAACAAAAAAATATTTTTAAAATCGGTAAAGCCGTCTTCGAGTAATCGGGGAACATACATAAAAAAAAAGATTCCGACGAATTGAGAACCTCCTCCTTTTTTTGAAGTCGGTTAATGAAACAGTACCGTGACTGACTGACTGACTGACAGACAACGCACAGCCTATACCACTAGACCTAGAGACTTGAAATTTGGCATTTTTTAATTTGAGTGTCCTAGAGATACACTAAGAAGAGATTTTTGGAAATTCCCACGGGATAGGGAAGTAGCCGATTTTGAAATATTTCAAGGGGGCAAAGCCGCGGGGCATAAGCTAGTAACGTATACAAAATACTTGATTCAGTTTGAGATTTCTTATCAATTTGACTTAGTTGAATAAAATGTTATTTAGCCGTGTCACTGTGATGCATAATAAATAATAAAATTTATCCGTGGTTTATCATTCTCATAAACGCCTGACTATTGCTGAATACTTATATTTTCTATCTCTAATTTCTAATTTTAAATCGTTAAAACACAGGCAACGAAAACTTAAATTCCTTGTTGTATTTTGGCGACTAATAAAAACTACTGAATCCATTTCAATCAAAATTGGCAGGGAGGTTAGATACCCAGAATTAGACATGGGATATTTTTATCCTGAATAAATTCACGGACCCGGGAGATAAGGGACACACTCAACATGAGTGAGGGCCGAAGTTTAAACGGTCGAATGAAATGTGTGCGGTTAGCGAAAAAAAATTTTTATTATAAAATAAAAAAATGCTTTTTGTCTGCAGGCCTATCTCATTATCATTGATTTCTAACTTCCGAACTTAAAGGCATACCCACACACTCGTGCGAAGCAATATTGGGTTACAAATCCGCACCGGACCAGCGTGAGAATCACTCACATATACTGAGAGTAGTGAGACGTAAATAGGCTAATTATCTACCAATAGGTACTCTTTAGGGTATTTAGTGATCAATTGCCTTTAACGTCGGAATTATCTCGAAGTATGTTCGTTTTCAGGGCTCTGTATTATTTTTAATAGCTGAATGGTACCATTCCTCTACTACTTATATCTAGGTACATACAAAATTAGAATTAGTATGACTCTGACACCATCGTCAGCAATGCTATATTATTATAGCTTACATGGTCGAACAAAAAGCTCTAGCCAAATTATTCAGTAATTAAGCGTGAAAGTACCTACACGGATTAGCACTCAGACAAGCAAGCGTTAAAGCATTGAACGCGATGAACATTATTAAGTACCAGCTTCATTACAACTCTGTTCATACAGATTATTCTTTGATTTTTGCGGGTGGTAGGACCTTGTGCAAGGTCCGTCCGGATCGCTACCACCATCTTACTTGCTAATCCTGCCGCTAAGCAGCAGTGCTTGCACTGTTGTGTTCCGGTGTGGAGAGTAAGACAGCCGGTGTAATTACGGGCACAAGCATCTGTAAACCCTCCGGGGTTGCGGGTGTCTATGGGCAGTGGTGATAACTTGCCATCAGGTGACCCACTTGCTCGTTTGCCTTCCTCGTCGTATAAAAAAAAATTCTATTCGTAGTTCATAGTATATTCGTACATAGATATTTTCCATTTGTAAGATGTTTTCTAAACTCAAATTGCGTAAATGTTCGTTGAAAATATAAATTGTTTTATGAACGGTATCAACTGGGAAATAAAAGTAATTAGCTTTATTAGCATTACAAAGTGAGATAGTGTGGAGTGGTGTGGGTCTCTATCAGTGATGTCATGTCATGAATATTATGAATATGTCGTCACTGTTAAAGTCTTCATCGCATGAAAGCTGTCACTCACGCATTCTCGATTTTAATATGTTTTCCTTTCAAATCTAACCTATTGTTTAAAAAAATCTTTGTTTTTATGATGAGGGCTATCGCTAGAATCGCTAGTCTCGAGTAAGATCTATCTGTCAATTTTCACCAATCACATTAGGCTAGTAGCTGTTTGTCTCTCATTGGTAGAGAATGACTGAAAGACCTCATTCGACACTAGCGATTCTAGCGGATTTTTGACTCGCAATAGCTCTCATTGTGGATATAGCTCGTTGTTAGTAAAATCCAAACACATGAGAACTCAACCTGTACCTCTACCAAGATGAAAGCAATCAGCGCCTTTCATAAACAGGTAAGGTACTACATTTCGTCGACGCGAGCCCAGCCCTCCCATATTTAATTCGGTGACGCGGCTTTGCCGAAACGAGAACGAATTAAACGTTTCACGCCCGTTGTTTAAAAGTGCAAGCGAAGTTCAGTGCCCTTAGTGTAATCAAAAAGCACAAAATACGTCTCGATCGCGTTTGCGTTAAAGTGTCAAATAGTATGAGAATAGTTAAACGCGAACGCGATCGAGGCGTATTTCTTGGCCTGGTCGGCGATTACACTAGGCGCTCAGCCTAGCTTCTGGGCAGTGTTTGCCGAGCGCCATTAAGGTCTGCCATTAGTTAATGGAGCCTCGGCGGGATAATGGTGGCAAAGGGCACTTTATTCGGCTCGGTTCACACTCGCACTTGTTCTTATTCGGCTCGGTTCACACTCGCACTTGTTCTTATTCGGCTCGGTTCACACTCGCACTTGTTCTTATTCGGCTCGGTTCACACTCGCACTTGTTCTTATTCTGCTATTGATTCAAAAACTACTTAGTTACCCAGTTTAACAGGGGTATTATCTCTATAAATTAATCACAGAAAGTCGCATAGGCCTCGCCAATGCCACTTGAATTGTAAACAAAATGTCTGTTAACCATACACGATAGAGTGAAACAAATGCTAAGCCCTTTGAATTATTATTAAATAACTAGAGAGCGCCCGCGGCTCCGCCCGCGTGGAATATTATATTATGCAGGTAAGTACGATATTAATGTAAGGAATCTCTATAGCAATAGGAATGTGTTCTCTGGGTAAAAAAAGGAATATTTCTAATTAGTCCGTTAGACAGATTACCAAAAAAAAAATTGGACACGTATTTTTTGCTTTATGATATCAATAAAAATATACATAGATAAAATTTTAAGTTTCCGTAGGATAATGAATGGATTTCTTTTTCCCTGAACGGCAACACTGGCATAGATAATAGATCACTCGCTTTTGGCTCGAAATTGGAACTTGCGATTTTGTTTTGCTTAATATACAAAATTTACACACCCGATATCATATTTTCTCAAGTTTTTCGCGATTTCCGAGGTCAAAGAATCGAATTGCTTTAAAGTTTCAGAGAAATAATGCGTTGTTTGGGAGAAACGTATCAAAATAGTGTTGTAGAGCACCATCCTGCTCTGTCTCGTTTTTTTCCGTTCTGGCGGGTCACTTTTACATGATTAGATTGTGGACTCTAAACAATTAAACTGACGTAGGTATGTATATTGCTATCGTGAAGGAACTTGTTAAGCCTTCTTGTATATTTTTATAATATTAACACCCTGGCCATTTTTGATACTGTGTATGTTTTTGAATTTGTTCTTACTATTCTATTTTGTCTGTCTGTGTCACCTTTCATTCAATTCTTGTCGTGTACTTACTGCTAGCCATATTAATACAAATAAACTCGTATTATCCTGTGTAACTCTGGTATTTCCTTCAATAGAACTGAAAAAGCAACCTGTTTTATTTTACTTACAACTGAATTGTAGGTAGTTAAAATGATCGCTGCCAGCAGTTCTTTTTGGGCTCTGAATTAATATTTGAGTTTTGTTTTGCTATTTAGTGACGCTGTAAAAGAAACCCGTATAAAACGTCAAATTTGTAGTCCACGTAATCTTCGAGTTAGAACACAAAACTAAACTAAAAAAAATGGTTTTCGAGATAAAACTGGAAAACAATCTGAAAATATCAAAAATTCAGTACAATATTGTAAATCACTATAATAATTGTAGGAAAATGTAAGTAGGTATAAAAATATTGCTGTGGAATCTGATATCAATATACTTCATTCCAATGGCTTTAGATAAATTAGACTAAATAGAGTGAACTAAAATTCACGAACTAAAAACAATTAACAGAACTGTCCATAAATAAAACAAATTGAAATTTCTTTCTGCTATTTTTATAGTGAATAGTTCACATAGAAGACTGTAAAATCCAGTAAGTTTTAGCTATAGAATAATTGTTGTACAAAAGCACCAAAGCTCGATTTTTCACAGAGCCTTCTCACAAACGCCAGCTTTGTTTGATTTCCGTTCGGAAATAATGTTACAAGATTAGCTTTTAAGGCAGCATTTCCAACATTTGAAAATGCAGTTTCATATTTTAAAGTAAATAGATAGGTTGAAGAAAATTCTTTGGTCGCCAGTTTAATGTATTTCAGACATAAATATAACTACGTCATCGCTATTTACTGGAAAATTAAAGCCTGTATTACTTAGTTTTTAACAAACTGCGGTTGTTTCTATCCGTCGAGACCACGCAGCAACGACACTGACTCTAATAAATTGTGAGATAGCGCCCCAAACTTGATAACAAAACATTTGCCAACTTAAACCACATGCATAAATTTTGTCCACATTCTAACACCTACGCAAACAACAATGGGGTCATTAATGTATGCTCTGTTTTCAAGCTATAACTCACACGGAATCCTGCAGGAATCTAGTTTTTGGATGATGTGTGTACCTATGTTATTAAACAATAACTAGCTCTACACATTGTGACAACGAACGCATCACAAATTATTTAACATGCTATTCTATTTGTTTTATAGTTTTTTTTTTATATTAGTTAACAGTTAACATCAAACCATAATAACTTTAGTGAACTGTGTGATATCTGGTTGCTTTTGCTTTGATCGTTGAAACTCATTCGGCAGGTAATTATTTAAATTAGTAAGACACCCACAATTTTTTCACGTAACGTATTATAAAATATTAATTATCACACAGCTCTATATCAAAATGGAAGCCACACCAAATATCGCTGATCCATGGCTTGCAAACAATTCCAAACTCGGGCTTGCGACGCTCGAAGTCGGTGACGCAAGTCGCTGAGCCAAAATCGTTCTAACTCAGACAAACTTGCAGCGAGGCCCGCTCTGAATACCAAAACACTACCTATAGACCCAGTCGAGAGACATCGCCTGCTGCTACTCCACTTCAACAGCCCTAACTAAACGTACAGACCCAAATGTGACAGTTAAATTACCTATGAAACAACACTTCAACAACGCTCAGCTACGTAGTCTAGGTATTAGTAATTCTGTGACAGCTACAAATACAACAGATCAGCAATACAGATGTGAGAGAATACTGCTTAAATTTTTTAACATATTATTTTATATATATATATATACATATTAGTTAAAAAACCTTTGAATTTAAGTATTATTTAAAAAGAAAACTGACACTGACTGACTGACTTGATCAATGCACAGCTCAAACTCTGAGACCCAGAAAGTTGAAATTTGACATAGTGGATCCATTTATAAAATGTACACTAAGATTAAGGTGGAATTTTTTATCCCATTCCTAAAGGTGTGAAAAGGGAGTGAAAGTGTGTATGTGAAAACGTTATTTTTAAAGTTGAGATCATGAAACTTAGTGAATATAATATAAAAGAATACGTCCTTCACCATTTCGAAATTATATTCCTTAAGGGGTGAAAAGGGCGGTTTAAGTTTGAATGAAAAAAAAGATGCGTTTAGTAAATGTTCTTTTTCCAGGAAAATAAGACAATTCAAGTTTTACTATTTAATTTCTGAAAATTCTACCCCTTCAAGTCGAATTTCAAAATTTCTGTAAGAGAAAACATAGAACTGTAAAACTTATTAGGTTATACAGTTAACTCAGTAACTCGGGGTGAGCTTGACGTGTTGGTGTCCTCTGACGTAGAGTTAACTTCGAGTTAACTCACTAACTCGAGGTTAGCTTGACGTGTTGGTGTCCTCTGACGTAGAGTTAACTTCGAGTTAGCGAGCTAACTGCATATCCCAGGCTGACGCAAGTTGGACTACGAAAGTTACGGGATTTAAAAAGAGCCTTTAGTAAAAGAAGGAGCTTTAACACAAATTACCTTCACCATTTCGAAATTATATTCCTTAAGGGGTGAAAAGGGCGGTTTAAGTTTGAATGAAAAAAAAGATGCGTTTAGTAAATATTCTTTTTCCAGGAAAATAAGACAATTCAAGTTTTACTATTTAATTTCTGAAAATTCTACCCCTTCAAGTCGAATTTCAAAATTTCTGTAAGAGAAAACATAGAACTGTGAAACTTATTAGGTTATACAGTTAACTCAGTAACTCGGGGTGAGCTTGACGTGTTGGTGTCCTCTGACGTAGAGTTAACTTCGAGTTAACTCACTAACTCGGGGTTAGCTTGTCGTGTTGGTGTCCTCTGACGTAGAGTTAACTTCGAGTTAGTGAGCTAACTGCATATCCCAGGCTGACGCAAGTTGGACTACGAAAGTTACGGGATTTAAGAAGAGCCTTTAGTAAAAGAAGGAGCTTTAACACAAATTATTTCTGCGCTTACGAAATCGCGAGCAAAAGCTGTAACGTAGGTATAATACCATACAATAACAAATAATGTCGCAGATGCAACTCAGAACTTCTTGCGCTGTAACCAAAGCTGCAGCCAAGTTGATCGATCATCTAATGGACCTTTTATTTGAAACTGATTTTCTTTTACCTTACTCGCGCGATTTATGTTAACGGTGGGTTAACGGTCTTGAAAAAACAACTTTTAACTTTAAACTGATTTTTAATTCTTTAAAAATATTATTACATAGGTCTTAATTGAATACGAGTCCGCGATGGATTGTCTTTGCGGGCGATGCACGCCTGTGGTCTTATTCCTGAAATGCTGACTCGGCGTCGCCACCCGGCTGCGTGAGGTGTATGATAACAGGTCGCTCGCCATACTAATACAATCCTTCGGGTTTACTCCTTAAAATAATATTAAATCTAAACTTTTACTTAATCTACGTTTCACACGACTTAAAGCTAGGTACGCGCTTTACGGGTATCACTTTACATACACACGTTCACATTCTGGTACAGTTCCCTACACATAACACCTCCCATCACAGACCGAGGTTTCCTCTTTACTCGCTAAAGAGAAGCCGAGGTTGAGAAGTCCGGGTGGACGTGGATGAACTCTGCTCTGCTGGTGTTCGTGCTGGTGCTGGTGCGGAGGCCAGTGACGGCCCGTCGTTCTTTTTTCTGAATTGCCTTGCTTTATTGTAAAGTATGTATAATGCTGCTACAATAAGGATGATATAGAGAGGCATAGTCCAAACATAATTATGTTGATCGGGATATTCTTGATCTATATCAAAAGGTTGTTGTTCGTGTTCTATGAGTCCAACAGTGTTGTGTAATTCACTCAAGTTGATGTTTTCCAACTTCAAAGGTTCATTTAGATTCTTTATCTTTAAATTACTTAGGTTAAAAGACAGTAACTTGATAGGAAATCCATAAAAAGTATTTCTCTGATTAGTGAACGAGTTCGATCCTGTAGCCGCCGTACAATTTCCAGGCAACTCTAGTAAATATGAACCCTGAATGGTAGTATATTCTTCATGATTGCAGTGGAGATGAATGTTCGTTGGTTTTGGGCAGCTTATTACGTAAAATCTATCGTCAATTCTTTCAAAAAATTCTTGTCTGAGTGAAATACTATAGTGCTGACAGCGTTCTAGTAGTTTCTGAGAGCTAATTAATGAATAGATGCAATCGGGACTGTGACTGGCAGTAAACGGCATAATTTCTTCCTTGCAGTAATGAAGCTTTCCTATTTCCACGCATGGCTTTTCTATGTACCGGTACGCATTTTCATTCATAACCAGAAAAGGTTCAGAGGGAATTAGAATAGTGTTGTTTAGGGTAGGTAAAGGGAACAAATGGTAATATACGTAGGTATCTTTACACATTATTGGCAGTTTTACTACGAAAACAAGTGTGTTTTTGTTGAAATATGTTGCTACATCTAAAACATTGTAATATAAGCGTGATTCGGACAAATCAGTGACTAACAGTTGATCGGGTGAATAAAATTGTTTTAAAGTTTCGATAAAGTATTTTATGTTGTCGTTGGAGAAAAAGTTATAGTATGCAACGTGCTTTGTAGAAAACGTGAGTGCGATTTCAATTTTTGATACTGTATCAGATAAAGTTTGTAAATTTATTTCGACAAGCTTATAAGATGTATCGATTTTAACATAATTAAAAAAGTCGCGGTTTGATTGGTTGATTTGCCGGATAAATTCGGAAATTTTATTATTAATATGGTTCTGGTTACGGATCAGAGAGGTCATGGTATTGTTATAACTTTCGAAAAAATGTTTATTTAAACTAAGAGCTTTGTTAACATGGTGCGTTATTTCGAGTGAATTTTTCTGTAGCATAGCTATGGCATGATTATATCTAATTGCATCGTTTTGGTCTAAGTTTCCGGTAATGCTACGAATAATAGTGCCGAGTCCATCAATCAATCCACGTTTATATCTACTCTTACTTAAGGAATTATATCTACTTATAATACTATCTAAGCTATTCATAACGTAGTCATATAGTATAGTAAATCTGAACTTTAAGTTCGCTTCAAAGTCTTTTGACAAGGCGTTGATCGTTTGAATTTGTTCGTTAATGGTTTCGATATGATTTCGTATTTCATCGATGTCTATGTAATGTAAAAATATGTGGTCTGTCTGTCTAAGTTTGGCTATTCCTAATTTGAAGGGCAGAATCCCGCGGTTGTTTGTCATGAGCGTCAGCTTCGCATCTTCGGCTTGTGCTAGGCTGCACATCGTTATTCTGAAACAATGAATGTTGCATTCTAAGGGGTCTGCGGATAATTCTTTTAGTGTGAACGAGGTCTTTCTGATCTGATATTTTAATACCTAAATCTTTGCAGACAGTACGAGTTAGATAACGTGGCTGTGTTTTTTGTCTTGCAGCTAACGGATTTTTAGTATATGCAGCTTTACCAGGTTCATATTTTAGCGGCAGTTCTAAGGGTACATTTCTTTTGTTTACTGTGGAAATTTGAGTGGCCGTAAGTCTTTCGTTTATTTTAGCATATAGATCTGTGGTAATTTCTTTATGTTTATTTATATAATTTTGTAAGCAAGTGCTTTCCAATTCTAGATCAAAAGGATCTCTGTTATCTAGATGACCGTTTATTATTTCAATGGGTTTTTTGTTAGTTGAACTATGTATAGAATTGTTGTACGCCAAAATGGCATATGACATAAGGTCTTTTATAGGTGATTCTGAATGGTTTATTTGCAGAAGTCGAATATGTTCTATTATTGTAGAGTGGAATCTTTCTATTGCGCCATTAGATTGAGGATTCATTACGCTGACGAAGTGTAAATTTATTTTATGAAGATTGGCAAACTCTTTCAAGGGGAGGTTTTTGAATTCTGTCCCTTGGTCGGCTGTTATACTTAAAGGTAGGCCATGATGTGTCATATAAACAATAAGGGCATTAAGAACGCTGATAGCTGTTGAACTTTCTAACGGATATGCTTGGGCATATTTGGAAAAAATGTCTATGATTGTAAGAAACTTTTGCCCTTTTATTGTAAAAGTGTCTATATGTAAAATTTCGAAAGGTTTAGACGGTAAAGGTACAATCTGTAAGCATTGTTTATTCGGTCTCCGTTCATATTTATTGGTTTGGCAGGACGAACAGTTATTGATGTACTCGTTTATCATTTTTGACATATTTGGCCAGTAGTAATTTCTTTTGATTTGTTCTTCTGTTTCTTTAATGCCACGATGATTCGATTTCCCCTCGTGGTAACCTTTAATAAAATTTAACTGTTCGTCTTTAGAAGTGACATCAGTTAATTTCTGCTTGCATATAAATATGTTATATGCTGAGTTCCTAAATGTGTTTTGTAGAGTAGTAGTAACATCTGGCAAGTATTTAAAATCAGATAACCAGATGGCATATTGCAAATCTGTTCGAACGTAATCTTTAAACAATCTTATAATATCCGATTGAAGTTGATTTACGCCAATGTGTGCTGTGATACGGTTTTTTTGTGAAAAAATTTCTTTACTGGATGGTTTTCGCGAGGAATAGTATACAAAGTCTAAAATTATTTGGTTTTTATAAGAATTTATAAAGCTTTCTTTAATTTGGATATTCAATATTGGATCTTCTAAAGCTGTGTGGACAGTGTCTTGTGAATTTTGATCGTTCTGTGCTTCTGATATAGACATTACAGAAACATTGCCAATCATAGATGTTGCATTGTCATTATCCTCGTCTTTGATTGTAAATGTTGGACTCGTGGTGGAATTTGCAGTGTTAACGTGAATTTCGACGCGAGATAATGCATCAGCATTTGTATTACACTTACCTTTTTTGTAAATAATATCGTATTCAAATTCTTCAAGTTTGAGACGCCACCTAATAAGGCGTGAATTGGGTTCTTTAAGAGACATGAGCCATTGCAAGGGTTTGTGATCTGTTATTATTTTAAATTTTCTACCAAACAAATAAGGCCTAAAGTACTTGGTAGCCCATACGATGGCCAGGAGTTCTTTTTCTATAGTACTATAGTTTATTTCACTATCGTTAAGCGTTCTGGATGCATACGCGATTGGTTTGTCCAAACCTATAGTTCCCTGTGAAAGTACCGCTCCAATAGCATAGTTGGATGCATCAGTGGTTAAAATAAATTCTTTTTCGAAGTCTGGATATTGCAAAATCGGATCATTCATTAAAATTTCCTGACACAACTTAAAACTGTTGATAAATTGTGTACTGTGAACTATTTTCGCACCTTTTTTCAGGCACGCGGTCATGGGTTTAGTGAGTTTTGAAAAATCGGGTATAAATTTTCTGTAATAACCAATGAGACCGAGGAATGATTTTATTTCTTTGCTCGTTTTTGGAATCGGAAACTCTTTTATTGCCTTGACTTTATCTGGATTTGGTTTTATACCTTCTCGTGTGACTATATGGCCAAGAAAGTTAGTTTCATGCTTAAGGAACTCCGATTTATCTAATTGGATCTTAAAGTTTGCTTCTCTTAGTCTCTGAAATACAGTTTTAATATTGTTAATGTGTTCTTGCAAGGAAGTCGAATAAATGATAATGTCGTCTAGATATACTACGCACATTACATTCAGGATCCCTCGGAGTACATTTTCCATGACTCTCTGAAACGTGCTGGGAGCATTGCATAGGCCAAAAGGCATCCTAAGATACTCATAGTGTCCGTTTTCAACTGTGAATGCAGTTTTTGGCACATCATCAGGGTTAACTTCAATTTGGTGAAATCCGCTTTTTAAATCTAACGTTGTGAAGTATTGGCTACGTCCCAATTTGTCCAGGACATCGGCAATATTTGGGATGGGATATCTATCGCTGATAGTTTTGCTGTTAAGTTTTCTGTAATCGACAACAAGTCTCCATTTTTGTTTACCAGATGCGTCAATTTTTTTTGGTACTATCCAAATAGGTGATGACCAAGGTGAGTCTGAAGGTTGAATAATTTTTTGTTCTAACATTTTTTTGATTTGGGATTGTACTTCGTTTTTATGAACATATGGGTATCTGTAAGATTTTGTATGAATGGGAATATTATCGGTTGTTCTTATATTGTGTTTTACTTCATTTGTAAATGTAAGAGATTCTTCATCTTCAAAAAGTATGTCACTATATTGTTGACATAAACGAAGGATGAGTGCTTTTTCCTCTGCGTTCATGTGTTCAGTTCGAATGAGACTTTCTATGTCATCTGACTTTGTTGAGACAGTATCGAAGTTAAGACAATCAAAGTGGGTGTTCAAGTTCACGACGGTTAAAGGACTCATTAAGGCTACCGTGATATCGTTACTGGTGGAATTATGAATTTCTACAAGAGCATAACCATGCTCTGCTGTGGTAACACTTGCAGGTATTAAACATTGGTTTATTTTTGTTTCGTGTATGAAAATATCACCATTTTGAAGCGAAACTGGTACTTTTGTGACTACAGTTGATTTTCTTTTTATTAACGCTTCGAATAAATTATTTATTCCTGTTTCTAGCATTTTTATCTCGTTAGTGGCATTTCTAGTTATTAATTTTTTGTTACAAAAATCAACGTTTGCACCGTATTTTTCGAGCATATTTAGCCCAATAAGTCCATCAAAGACATTATGAAATTTATAAATATTAAATTTCGAAAAATCGCCTTCATTAAATTCGTCAAATGTTGGTATTTGTATTGTATGCCTATGGTGTGTTGTACAATGCACGTTAGTAACGGAAAACGGTTCGTTGTCAATTTGATACCGCGAAAAATATTTTTCGACCGTTTCCGGTGACAAAAAGGACTGGTTAGACCCGGAGTCAATTAATAATTTGATAGGCGGGTTTTTTATTTGTATATAAGGAAGATGACGTTTCGCATGTATATTAAGCTGAACTATGTTGAATCTTCTGACCGGCCGTCTTTTTGAAAATTCTGATTATTATCTTGGTTATCAGCGTATGCATTTTCCTGAGCATACTGGGGGTAAGATTCATCACAATTCGGCTCATAGTTGTCAGTTTCATTTAAATTTAATTCTTCGAAAGCATAGTCTGGATAATAACCGACGTTACTAAAGGGGTTTGTTTGATTAAAAGCAGTTGCTGGCCTGTTCACTAAAGGAACAAATCTAGGGCAATTATTTGCATTATTAATAGGATTGTTATTACGATTATTAGTCGTTTTTGCGTAAGAAACTCCGCTCATGGGCGTGGGCTTCGGATAGGTTTTTTTCGGAGGTTGATTAAAGAAATTGGTCTGGTTTTCAGTATTTTGTTTATTAGGATTACTAAATCTTTGTTGCCAGCTTGGAGCAAAAGTTTGTTGCCCATTTTGAAAAGGTCTGGGGCCAAAGGTGCTATAATTACGCGGAGCATAAAAAGATCGCCTTACATTCTGATTAAATATAGGTCGCTGGTTTGCGAAGCGTTCCTGACTATACGACGCGTTATTACGACGTTGAATATATTCAATATTCATTTCTTCTTTAATATATTGAAGCGCTTTAGGCAAAGTGTCTGGTCGCATAGCCCTAATTGTAGAGCCAAGAGGTTCTTTCAGGCCCGCTAGAAATGTTTTTAAGGTCTGCGTGTTATAAAATGTTATTTTGCTCGACCTGATGGTCGTATCTTCATTATGTAAATTAATATAGTTGGTTATCGTGTTTAAAATACTTAAACATCGATCGTAAAAATGTTGTGGGGATTCATTTCCTTGGCATAAGTTAACAAGATCGCGATTCAGTGAATTTTCATCCCTCTGATCCGAAAAGTTTTGCACTAATGTTTCTTTCAATGATGCCCAGCAAGTAGCAGCGCAAATGTTGCTTACTTCTAAGGCTTTTCCTTGAAGCTTTCCAAACAAGCCATTAAAGACTATTTGATTTTGGAAATTTTCCGGATCCTCAACTATCAAAAATTGTGTCGCAAAACCTTCGGCAGCTGTGATAAATCTATACAAAGAATCTGTGTTTCCGTCGTATGTCGGCACGACAGAAAGAGCAATGTTAAACACTTGCGTTTTCTCCATATTAGCGATCGTTATATTACAATGTTTTATTATTTATGAAAGTTAAAATTTTAAAGTTTGCCATTCATAAATTTTGTTTGATTACAAACACTATTAGATTAGTATTAACATCTACACTTATTTGTAAACAAAGTCTCGAAATATTAACTTAAATTTGTTCACAATATTCGAGGACAGTTTCTAGGAATTCTGGTTACGAATATTTTTCGATTTTATAAAAATTATCAAAGCGTACTCACAGTACTGCCAATATGTTCTTCATCTTGCTATATTAGTCCCAATGAAGAGAAGTTCGTCCTCAGGGCGTCGCAGCTTCCACAAACTGGATAATCAATTTGGAGAAAAAGGTTCTCGTTGATAAACCGTAGAAACAGTTACCGATTTTCGAAGTTAGAAAAACCGGCTCAACGAACTACTAAGACTGCGCCATTTATGTTAACGGTGGGTTAACGGTCTTGAAAAAACAACTTTTAACTTTAAACTGATTTTTAATTCTTTAAAAATATTATTACATAGGTCTTAATTGAATACGAGTCCGCGATGGATTGTCTTTGCGGGCGATGCACGCCTGTGGTCTTATTCCTGAAATGCTGACTCGGCGTCGCCACCCGGCTGCGTGAGGTGTATGATAACAGGTCGCTCGCCATACTAATACAATCCTTCGGGTTTACTCCTTAAAATAATATTAAATCTAAACTTTTACTTAATCTACGTTTCACACGACTTAAAGCTAGGTACGCGCTTTACGGGTATCACTTTACATACACACGTTCACATTCTGGTACAGTTCCCTACACATAACACGCGTTTGCTAGGAAGATCGATTGATATCTACTACAAACCTATGTATAGGCATAGAGATTACTTTTATAAAATGCAATAAAGCCTCAAGAATGACTTGTCCAAAGAACAAAGAAAGAGGTGCCATTGAAAATCTATTGTCTCGAGGCTCCGCTTGTACAGCGAGGAACACGCACAGGCAAAAGGCAAAGGAGACTTCTTTATTATGGGGACGAAACCAGCGCAACTCCATCCAAACGGGCGACCGTGCAAACACGGATTTTAAGAGCCACTTCAACAAAATAAGTACCAACTCGTGAAAATGTGAATGAATTTAAATTTATACCTACTTAAAGTACCTGCAAATATTGTAACTCTCTGCTCGCGCTTGGATAAATGTCACGAAACGAATTAAAAGCCCGATGGAAAAGGCTAACCAATGCAACACACAGTTTGTTCAGAAGTAAATTTGAATAAAATATGGAATATCTGATAATCATAACGCACACAGGCTTAACTTGAATTTTGCCGAATACTCAAGTTTAAATCGAGTTGCTTCAGAAGCAGACCGAGGCTGATTTGGCCCGACGTATGTAATTAAATACGGAGGGACCCGGCCGGACGAGCGAGACCAACATTTTATGTAAATTTACGCAAAGTGCGACATCTGCAATTCAGTTAGGTACATAGTTAATAAACATAATCGCATCACGCCGCAATATAGACAAGCTGGCCCTTATCCGATTGCCTAAAGTAACAAAAGGGGCCTATTCAGGGGAGGTACAAATTATCATTACTGTGTTTCTATTATTATGAACCTAAAAGACCCTGCGTCGTTTCTGCCAACGTATCCTTATCGGTACCCAATGAAACCATTCAGAAAACGTGAAGATCGTGAGGGTGAGATTACATCTCATATATGTAACTACATGTATGTATCACGTAAGTAGTGAACACATTGGTCAGAAGTTACAGAATCTTCACTTTTTTCTTGGTAAGTAAACCCCGCGTCACGACGAATTTGTAGGCAATAACATTCAATCTAGTTAGCTTAGTTTATTCAATAGGTAAAGTAGGTAATGAAAAAAGTAACAATGACGACGACGATATTTAATTTTCTTCAGTACGTAAATAAAACAAATGAAGCAGTATAATTTCTCAAATCAATGGTAATAAGAAGGCTTGTTTGAGGTTTTTATATCGTATGAAAGCGATTTCTTAAGTTTTTTTTTTACATTTCCGTAAGAAGATATACCTAATGAAACAGAAAAAAACCGAAACCTTTTATGCTTTGTTTTACCTTAATTTTAATAATTTCACTGGTGTTTTCTAAGATATTTCATTTAAGAATTTTATTTTGGCATCAGAGACAGCCAGACCAGCAGCACCAGCTCCGTACCACAATAGAAAATATGGAACTCTTATAGTATCACTTTGTTGTTCGTCTGTCTATCCATCTGTCAATTCAAATTAGGCATAAAAAAATATTAGGGTCACCTTCCGTTGACTTAGAATCAAAAAATTTGGCTCAAAACAAAGTCCAGCTGCTTAACGGATTTTTCTTTGCATTGTCATTGTATATTGAATTTCATTCTATGAATGTTTCATAAAAATAAAAACAAAAATAATCAATAAAACGATTATTTTCATTGATTCAGAAAATAGTTCCATCTCTTGCCACTAATGCGTAACTGTAGAAGTTCCGTAGTGGGTGAGCCGCTTGATTAAGCTACTCATAGATGGCGCTGAGGAGAGATCTTCCAAATAAAAATATGACACAAGGCATTGAAAAAATTTCGTTAGGTACACCAACGTTAAGTATAGCTTAATTGGTGGAGCGTGGTACGGATTACCGAGGTTGCTGGTTCAAGTCCAGCTGCTTAACGGATTTTTCTTTGCATTGTCATTGTATATTCAAAACAAAGTCTTTAGCTCAAGGCAAAAGTCAAGGGAAAAAAACTAAAAAAGGTTTTTTTTTTTGTTCAACCTAACCCACAGCTATAAACAACGTAGGTTTTAATACCTTCGCGATAAGTCCGGGCTTTGTACTTTCAATGTGTGCCGCGTTAGGCTAAGCTTCAAGCTTCGGATTAATAATAAAGGAAAAGAATATTGAAACTAAAAAAAAAAACTACCCTAAGAGAAAATTATAAATCGAAACGGTCAGCGCTAAGCGCACCACATCACTCGACCCCGATTGATTTCGACTAAAGTTTATCCAAAACATACCTATACTACTAGGTAATTATAGTGAAATAACGGATCACTCACGTATGTCAGTCGAGTATAGCCCGACACGTTTCGGACTAAATCGTAGTCCTTCCTCTATGAGCACACGCTTCGCCGGTTCCGTACTATGATTGAGTCTCACGGTAGTTTCATGTTAAAAGTACTAGGTAATTCTTCAAATTGTACAAAGCATCAGAGGCAAACAATCGCAAAAACTGCTGTGTAAGTAGTAACATGCCTGTAAGTAGCACAAATAGAAGTATAAATACCTACGCAAAATGTTAGTGGGAGAGTGATCTCAGCGGGTATGGGCGAGCGAGCGGAGGATTTGCGTGAATGGAATTACGTGAGATCGGCAAACAGCCGCCGCAGCATTTTCTGACTGTCAATATTTGTTCAATCCGCGGCCAGCTCTACTTAATGTAACGTCTTAGTTCATTTGAGGAACTAAGTATACGTACCGAACAACGCGGGGTAGTTACAGGCGTTAGTGGTAAATTAACAGCGAAAGCGTACTTAAACGTCTCTTAATACAAGAGACTATGGTACTCATTTAGGGTGTAATTAAGTAATAAAAATTATAGGAAAGCCTGGGTGCAAATTTTTTTGATTCTAAATCTGTAAAATTTAAATTATTATTATTTTATTTAGTTGCGAAGTAAAAGACATACCAGTCGAATGCATTGTGTAGCAATGTAAGGATTTTCGATTCGAATAATATTCTCGAACGCTCGATCCCAATATCGACGCATACACGGCAACAAAAGAACAGTAACCTAGTTATTTTATTGCGTACTTATATGCAGAGTCTATATTTTGTATCACCGCATACGCGGGTAGCAATGTGTCGTTTGATAGCTCTTCAGGCATGATATCAATTCGTGTGGCACGCTTGTTAGGACCGCTATCGATTAAAAACCTTTTTTCTCGAACGCTACCAGATGAGGTTAAACTAATTTTAATGCAACAACTTGCACAAATAATCAAGCATTCATAATAATATGTACCTATTTGATGCAACGTTCTAACGTAACAGAAAGGAGAGTGTAATTGAGTATTAATTTAAAAGCTTTCATGCCGTTAGGTAACCTCATTTGAAATTAGGTGAATCGCGATTTTGTTAATTAATAATTTTAAGGTAATGAAATGTTACCCTTGCTCCTAAGTACCACTCAAGTGGAGTATATGCATCTACCTACAGCTAAAGACGTAATTAAAATGACAGTTTTGTTTTGTGTTGGCATATTCCATATCGCATTAAGAATTTATGATAAAACTTTAACCGTAGACAGTTTTTTTACACACAATACTAACTTAAAAGCGAACTGAATAAACTACGAAAAAGAAATCCTCAATAAAGAATGCGATAAGACCGCCTATTGTATACCATACCTGTTTTCTGTAATCTCCTTGTACTGTTTTGTGGTTTTCAAAAAAGAATATTTGTATTGTATTGTAATGTATCCTTAAACTTTCGGAAATAAATGCGCCGCTGATTCGGTATTAGCTCACATTTTAAGTATTTAAACTATGAATTTTAAAAGGCTGTAATGTGAAACCATAACCTGACATAAAATTTACAGTGTAGTAAAATATGCAAGCCAGGTATCGCACTGTAAGACATACCTTGAACACTAGAGTATTGTCGATGAATACATGCATGGTAAATCCATTTACTTACTTTTACATCCGACAGTTTTCCGATAGTTCAGAACATAATACTTTTCAATGCAAGTAAGCTTCCTGTCTTCCTTTACTATGTAACACCAGCCAGGTGTCAACTGAATTAGTAGAAATATGGTTTAGGCAATCATACTGAAACACTCGGGCAGCTAAAGTTACACAAACTAAAATTAGCATCTGCACCAGGAACTTTCTAGTACCTACTCGTATTGTAATATAGAAATTGAAAAAAATAAAATAAAAAATAAGTCTCCAGAGGAAGGAACTTCCCCATAATGTACAATTGTAGCATTCAATTACCGACGAAAACAATGATATGCGTCGATGCCTTTCTGAGTGACAAGCTTCGGCTCATGTTCTTTCAGAAAAATAGGACCTAAATTACTTGCAGTATTCTACGTATTGGTAAAAGCATCCGATCACAACGTGCTATGGACGTAAGCTGCGGGATTTGTGTCGTAACTGGGTAATACCGTTTACCAGAATTGCTCAAATTGCTCGTGAACCCTGCTCCGGCATTGATTGGCAAAATCGGTCGGTTAAGGCTATGTTCGAGGTTGACACATGTTGCAGTAACGGCACTCCGTGATTCCGATAGCAGGCTGATCGATTGATCTGCGCAGTTCTTGCCAGACTGTTCAATTCTCGTAACACACCTATTTCCTTGGCCTTTCTAAGTCATGCCTAACTCACATTCATAGTTACGTTTACTTTGTTCTGAATAATCTGTACGTAACCAATGCATTAAATGGTTTTGGCAGTTTACGAACCAATTTGGTTAAATTAAACTACAAGAATGAGCTTCATTTGCCACCAGTGAATCAAGAAAGAAATAGAGGGATTTATTCACTATTGTAATATTGTTGTGACAACAGGGAATTCGAAATCCAGAAAGCTGAGTGTTAAGAAATCTAAGAAAGTCAGGTATTCCAGGAAGGAGGAAGCAAATGTCATTCCACGGTAGTCTGTGTGGAAGAAAAACGGGCGTGAACGTATCATCTACATAAAAACAAAACCGAACAGTATCACACGGTGCTGTCAGTAGGTAGGTTAGGTACGTGGTTTTAATAGAGTACGGTATCATATCATAAGAATTGTTCTTCCATACTTTAATTATTTACTCTCTGGCCGCATAACACAATACAAAATATGAGGTCTCGCCCTCGCCCTTCGTTCCTCACGCCTTGTTATGCAAATTTTATAATAACATTTTTAGCCTTTAGTTCTGGATGGGCAAGGTCGGGATCTTACGATAACGACTCAGACCCTCAACTCATTATGCCGTGGAAACCGCAAACAAGCGGCTCTTTGAACTAGAAAATACGTTTTCACGAAAAATCTGTCATAAACAGAGTCTGCACTCTTTTCTTTATCTACTCAGACCAGATGTGTTGATTATTAAGAACTAAAATATTTGCTGTTAACAGTAGCCAGTGATACACCGAACTGTCTTACAGTTAGAAAACAATTTTCAAGCGTGCATCGGTGAAAAATCTTTACAGTGCTCTGAAAATGAAGAATGAAAACGTAACATTAAAGAAGAATTTATATTTCATATGGCGAGTTTACCGAGGGTGTTAGTCTAACGAACCGTCATCTTCTTTGTTAGAATTATAAATCTACTAATTTAGTCGCAGCTTGTTAGGGCATGCGCCCATTGCCGTTTCCTTTAGAATAAGGTTACCGGTTGCCAACATAAATATACCCTCTGCAAACACACCCTCCATGGAATAAGGATTCCACGTCGTGGTACTATAATCTGTATGCTAATTACTGCTGCTCCAGAACAGCCTGGAGCAAGATGTGGGTACCAGACAAATTGCAACAAAGTGTATGTTAGTTGTCGTACCCGAGTCAAATAATACTGTGTTGCAGCCCCGCCAGTATTCGAGACGCGCGTGCCGGGCCTGCATCTTGTTCGAGTTTTACTATATACCTACTCATAAATTCTAGGGTACGCGACTAACATAGTAAAAAACGTGAAGAGGACTTAATTGGCACACGCATATGCTATGTTAATTTTGAATAGTGGCCAAATGTTCAAATAAACGTTTGGACGTTAATTTGTTAATCGTAATTAGGTAAATATAAATAGCAGGCAAATGAAAGCCCCATTTTTCTAAAATAAGTAAAATGGTGTAGGTACACCAATAGGTAGGTACCTATTAGCGTCAGCTTCCTTAGATTAGGTAAAATAAGAAACATTACGGTCGTAAATACAATACCAAAGATTATATTTAACAACTTGACCGCTTCTGTAACAATATTACATACAGTTTAATCTGGAATTTAATTACCTTCTACGCGCGTATAGTTCGTGGCAAATTTGCATAAGCTGACAGCTTCAACTGCGGCTGCTATACTGAATTGCCTTATGAAAATCTAATAAGGAGCCTTAATATGCTGGAGGCACCTTCTTCTTGTGACGTGTACCAGCGACATGACATACTATGCTCTCAGCCTTGATTAATACATGTCTCAATTACAAACAACAAGGAACTTTGTAATCTAAATGTCACCGAAAAAATTGGAAAATTAGAATAACGAACAGCACATTATTTATTTATTATAATATAATCACATCCAGTAAACAATAATACGTAACCTAACGACCAAAGAATACGAAAAAAAGTCGCTTTCCAAATTGTTACTCATTTTATTGGAATCACATTGTAGATAGCCGGCGGAGCAGCCAGCGCGGCACGTCACGTATGCTCATTTCCCTGCGAACTTCGATAAATCAGTTCGACCTTAGTTCGAAGTTTGCTTAACCGTCATTTAAAGTTTGGCTTTTGGGGTTATATAGAATAAAACCTCGCATACCTACGACACTCATAGATCAACGTCATGCCGTAAATGACGCTCAGGGAATATAGACAAGCTTTTCGCGTTAAATTAGGGGAGGGTAAATGTGACGGCTTTTTCTCCGCACCTCCCTCGCGCGCGAATATTGATGAAAATATGACCTTCACGCCACCGGTCTAGTTTCCTTTTGTTTACAAGCCTGCCTCGTAATACCGACTCCATATATTACAATTAAGTCATTCCAAGTCGAGAACCGTTCAAAGAAATAACTAAATGTAAAAATTTATTTACTTAAGTATTTTTAGTTCGTACCTAGATTCTGAAATAAAATGTTCCTACAGTGAGAATAAAATGCGACATTCCGAAAATACTAATACTTTTCATGAAATATAAAGCGATCTGAAATTCAATTGAAAATCATAGATTGCAGTAGAAACCAATAATACACATATAAAAGCAATTGAAAACATTCAATATATGTAGGAACTGTTTCAGAAAACACCGAACGTGGCTGGGACACATTCGTATGATGTTATAGATTTGCGATTGTATTTCACGGGTGGGATATTCAAGTCGTGTCGGCAATCTCTTAGAGCGCGTGGGCCTGGCCCCTTGCAGCGGGCGCGCCGCCGACGAGTCCTCTACCGAGAAATATTGATATTAGCCGATATCAGAACCCGTTAACATGTCTCGCGTATAACGTCCCAACTACAGGCTGAATTCGAAGGCGCTCTCCAGGAGTCTTAATAAATATCCAAATATTTCGTGCCGAGAATTCACACCGCGCACTTTGAGCAAACGTATGAAGATGGAAAGCTATTCGCTACGCAAATTTGCCTTATTTATTGCTTTTATTTCCCATTTTAACCCGTTTTTAGTACTGGTAGCTGGAAAAATTATAATGAAAAATAAATGAAAGTTAAATAATCTTTTACATCATTGTGAATAATGAACTACGGAAGTCTAATCTTGTTACTCCCCCGGCATTATGAAAACTTACGTGGGTGAACGTATAACATCGAACTTGTTGCTCGAATATAAATTAATACTTCATTCTACAAACTTCATTTTCTTTACGCACTTACACTTAATCTTCCGAAAGTAAAACCTTGTTTGGTTACCCGTTTGAAACTAATTAGCAGGTAGGGAATTAGGGTACGTTTTTAAGGAGATTGATAGATACGAAATCTATTATTTTGCTACATGAAACAAAATATTTTTTATATAAAACGCGTTGTTGATGCGAAAAATTATCGTTTTCGACAATCACTGGGAAATAAATACTATTTGAAACGCACTATGGACTACGTACGTGTACGTGCCAAACTGGCCTATACCCATATACTGAGATTTTATGACTCGCGCTTCCCTCTGCGGCGAGTAAACATGCCACTGCACCGCTCTGGGCCATAACATCCAGAACATTGTCGAGATTTCATCATTACAGGACAAAATTTCATTTTCCTGTTGTGTAGTATAATACAGAACAAATAAAAGGTCAAAAGGAACGAGAGTTACAATTATTTACTGCTCTCGATAGACGAGAACGGTTCAAATAAATCTGCTGAACAGATTTATAAAATGTAGGTTCTGCTAAAATCGCAAATGAGTGGGGCCATTGAAAAACGATAATGTTTGTTTCCGAACTTTTCGCAAAGCAATCGTAACTTCAGCGAGACTATAAATTAGAAATCTAAATTATGCTCATGACAGCGATTTGCAGAAAGACTTGGGAAAATTACCACGTTAAAAGTAATTAGCTAAGTTAACTTCAAACCGATAACAAAGGATTATTTGGTTTATAGATTATGGTTAAGGAAATTGCGTCGTTATCGCTTTAGGCTAAAGTCAGGAGGTGGACGCGCAGAAGCAATATTACTTTTCTGTATCGTGTCATTTAGCGGGCGATGAGGTTTTCGCAATTCATAACAAAGTCTATATACTATATAGTCCCTCAAGTTCAACGCATACAAGCGAAACACTCTTACCTCCCACGGCTTGTGATATTTTGGTCGCTACATGTAAAAATTTGGCTTGCATATTATGCCTTGAGGGTCAGAAACGGTTAGGGTGTGTGTCATGCGCACATCGAGTTTACCCTACGCACACGCCAAAGAGATATACTCGTATTACGTTTCGTGTCCACGACAAAAACTATTGTGCAACGCTGCACTGCTAACTAACTTAAAAGAGCGTATTTCCATAAAAAACTCAAGGCAGATACTTCGTTTTTAAGTTAGCTACCAACAATGTATGCAGCGTTGCGCTAGTAGGTAACACTCTTTTGGTGTGTTCCTTATAGTTTATAATACCAAGAAATTGCTTGCAAACCTATAGCTAGCCTGGCGTTGCTGCAAAAATAATAATTGTATTCGTAATCACAACCCGTGATTAAGATCGGCATTTGTTATTTCATTAATAAACGCTGCAATAAAGTTTAAACGACTTGCTGGATCGTTGTGTTAAAATATGGTATGGTATGATTTATTGTATACTCAAGGGAGTAGGTATTAACCCTTAATTTCAACTTGTATATTATATTCTTGTTAAGATTATTATAATAAGATATTATCTAAATCTCTTGTGTGATTAGGACTCTCATTAAAAACACATATATTATACCATACCTATAAAACTTTATAAGGACACTTCATAATTTATAATCATTACCGTTTCCGCATTGCTTTCACTATGTAACTACCTACATTTCGATGTTAATCTAAAATATATAAAAAAAACTCTTTTACACGTAATTTTTTTTGAGTCTGCCATGTTGTACAATTGTACATCCGTGTCCGGGTTACGGTATGTCTATGTTTGTGAAAAATATCATCAAATCCTTGCAGCCGTAGTTAGAAAATAGGATTTCTTAGTTTTCTCTTTTACTTACATACATACCGACCAAAGTTAAAAACCAACAATTAAACGACTAACGGGTTACCCGTGTAACTAACAATATTTGGTTCATTGTAAACAAGTGTAGGCCAGAATTGTAAAAGTCCCTATAATGGTCGGAGCCGCGACAACAGTTTCCGTCGGCCGCCACACAGACATATAAGCTAAACTTGGACCCAATTAATAGATACGTCTATTTTCAACAACACATGCTTCATACTACCACGTTTACAGTAGGTAAATGCTTCTAGAGGTGCTTAATTCAAACATAGTTGAAATTTGCATGCCCATTATTACTAGTCTTCTCTTTCGAAACTTACGTGTTCAGATTTCCTCACGATGTTTCACTTCACCGAAAAAAACGAAATTTAAAAATGTAATTTCGTTCGCACAAAAAATCATAAAAATTCAGAAGTTTATTTGAATCTATGACAGATTAACAAAATGTTGTAAAGCAAGTAAGACTTTATTGGGAATACATTTTTTTATACGGCAACAATGATATTATAAGTAAAGATATGTTATATGGTCACAAAACAATCGAAAAACATGCTCCGAACATTTTGACATTTGCGGGCAAGTTTGGACCTTATTCGAGAGCGACTGAAGCCAATGAGGCTATAATTTTAGCCGTTTCTGCGCTTCATTGTAGCGTTTCAGTCTACCTCCTTTTTATATATATTATAAAATTATTATACGTCAATCACACAATGTTAGGTACATGACACTCATTTTCATTATTTCACTCGTGTCATCTGTGCTCAAAATACACGAAGGTTTATACATTCATGGCGGGTAGAGCCGTTTGCCTGCCAGTTACATAGACCGCAACTCAGTAAATGGCTCCATGTTGGCCCGTGTAATTGGGTACAAACCTATCCCATACTATTCATTACCATTTCCTTTATATCTATGGATGTTGAGAATTACGAGACCTATTACCATGTGGACGACCGTGCGGCCGCCTACTTGGAATTCAACGGTTCAATGCTTTCCGTACGCCTGGCTCCTGATTAGGTAAATGTGAGTTTGAATATTTTTATGGACTTTATTTCCATCAATAACATGGTTTATTTCATGAAAAACTAATCATGTTCAAGTTAATCGTTAAATTTCGTAGACTAACGAATGGCGTTTGGTGTTGAAACCTTTGGGCCATGGGAGCCAAGTGCACGTCGTCTATATAAAGATTTGTCGACGCGCCTAATAGAGGTCTCAGGCGACCAAAGGGCTGGCCACTGTTTCGAACAACGTATCAGGGGAACTATCATGAAATTCGAAAATCGAAGTTCAGTCGTATCGTTCCGCTCACTCTCGTATTAAATAATATTAGCGTGAGCGGAACGGCACGACACGAAGTTCGATTTTTACACTTCGTAGTAGGTATAAGGCCAATATCGCTATACAGCGTGGAAATACGGCCAGCCTTCTGGGCTTCTTGCCCGTTGACGGCGATTTAGATCAAATTTTCTACTTTTAGGTTAAGTTTTATTATGTTTGTCTTTGTTTATTGGTCATGTTGTTTATTGAAATAAGGTCTTAACGAATTCGTAATTTCTTTTTTGTACAAAATAAGCGCAGCCAGGCCTCTGCTTGTGAAAATAAAAATAATATAAAATATAAGTAAAAATAAAATATTATTAAAAATCTTTACTAGGTCTAGTGACCCACGGCATTTGCACAAAACAAAGTAAGAAACAACCTAGAGGGGGTTAAGATGAAATGCCTCTTGAGCCTGTTATTTCCTCTTACTGTCAACAACGGGACACAACAGTGCAAGCACTGCTGCTTAGCAGCAGGATTAGCGAGTAAGACGGTGGTAGCGGTCCGGACGGACCTCGCACACGGTCCGACTACCCTCAAAACATTGTAAGTAGCACTTTGTATTGTAAGTAACATTATAGGTAAGTTCAGTCATTCAACTCACATTTTCCACAGAAAAAAAAGCATTACTTCCTAATATTGAATAAAAAAATAGAAAACCTAAAATATGAACTAAAACAATTACGGCTATGTGACAAATGTATGTTTTTATGCAACATCTCTACCTCCTCTGCAATACAAATGAGCACATGTCACATTGAAATGAAATGAAATGAAATATTTTTATTGCGAGAATACAGGTCAGAAGTTACATGATTATACACCAACACCGCGTTCTGCCTCATCAGCATGCAATTTTTTTTAACAAATATTAAATATTATGTCTTGTACATTTAAGCATAAAAAACATAAAAAAGTCACAGATAAATTGAGCTAAGTAACTACATGAGATCAATTACAGAAACAAACAATTAAACAAACAATCAACACCACAGTACACTGACTCGTTTCGAACTCTCTGTGATCCCATTCTCAAAGTGCCATTCCATTCTACCTAACTTAAATAAATGCTGGTACCTGGTCTACCTGGTCTACTGGTACTGTGGGGTGTAGCTCAGGGAGTGGGCACTGGAGAAGGTACGGTGATGCGTCCTAACGGTAAAACGCGACACTTTTCAGACGTCAAGTAAACCGAAGCCCAATATTTCGTGTATTGAGTGTGGCGAGAGCAATGGCAGTCTTGTGACTAGGGTTACCATCACACAAAAAACCTGTCTGAAAATAATGTAAGAAATAAACGGACATTTTATTACCAACTCGAAATACTAAACTCTGCATTTAGCGCAGGTGTTGCATGGAGAAGCGGCGCGGGTGTAAAATGCATGAAATGTGCATAATTTTTTCGCATACCTATAAGTAAAAGTCAGGAGAGATTATAGTCGTCCCACGATAACTCTGCAACGAACTGACAACAGTAGAAATCTAAAGTTTGTTTATGGCAACACTGATTTATAGCCAGACAGCACGTTTTGAACTTTTGATTAGATTAAACATTAAACAGGTAGTCGTTCATTCACCATCCACCATCATTTTTCGTCTAGATTGTTTTTGCCGTACAGCGGCAAAACCTACTAAACACTGGCAAAATTATTCTCCAATGGACAGAGTCATATTTAAAAAAAACAGCAACTTTTGATTGCTACCATCCTTATTATTTTTAATTAAAGAAATGACTGAGTGAAATGAAAAAGTATTACCACAGCGTGATTTTTCTGCGTTGCCAATTAATATCTTATGCAGAGTTATCGTGGGACGATTAAAAAAAATTGTAATAGATATTACAAGACTAGACGAATGCATACAAATACGTGTATAGGGTTTGGAATCTCATGGTAATTAAAATCTAGTATAGTAGTTTATGCAACTGTTACATAACAAGGGTCCTTAAACACGAGTGTGTTTAATAATAGGATCACACCAGTGTTTTAAAGCCTAATTATGTAGAGTTGTACCTTAGGTACTTTATTTACACACATATTATAAGTACTCTAAGACGGGTTCAGAAGCCGAAGGCATAATAAACCTGTCACGAATTTGGCTGTTTTTTTTTTTAAATCATATTAGACAAACTTATCGAATTTCGTCTTAATGATGGTCAGTACCTACGGTTTCTGAACGCATAATAGAGGACTTATGATATGTGTGTAGATAAAAGTTTTAAAGTACGTACAAACATACATCCATACTTTTATAACCGACTTCAATAAAAGGATGAGGTTCTCAATTCGTCGGAATATTTTTTTAATGTCTTTTCTCTGATTACACGAAGACGGCTGGACCGATTTCAAAAAAAAAAAATTAAAGGGTTTCTAGTTAGTCCCATCGTCACCAAGTCAGGATCTGATGATGGGATCCTAGGGAAATTTAAGGGGAATTCAAATTTTATAAGCATGTATCATGTATCATGGGTTTCATAAATTCTCGAAAGCTATTCAAGTACTTGCATCTGGTAGTCATCATCTCGGGTTGATGAGGTGATGATGGAAGGTGCAACTCCTTAACGGTTAGAGTTGGAGGATAATATTTTAAATACTAGGGTAGTTCTCACGAAATCCCGAAATTCGGTCATGATAAAGTTACAAAAAAATTGATGATGAAATGTGAATTTTTTCTATGTGTTTTGTTGCAGTTATAATACATAATTTTAATTTTATGCTGGTCCCCGAAATAAATGATTATTGTATGAGTTATTGAAGTGAGGGAATGACTTTTGGTACATTTTTTTGCATTTTGATAATAAAAAAGTACATCTTTAAGAATAATTTTATTTAGTTATAAAATAAAATTGTTTCACATAGTTAAAAACTATTTGTTATTCATAAAACAGAGGTTATTTTAGTTGCAAGTGCCATTATTATGGCAAAATTTATTTTAGTTATTTATTATGGCATTTAATAACAATATTCTTAAAATTATTATCCAGAAGACACAAATTATTGCAGTCACAGACGCCATTATTAGGCAAAACTTATTTTAGTTACTGTAACGGCATCTTAGTCATCATAATAACCCGTTCACTTAAAACCGACGAAAAATCTTTGCTTAAGTACTTAAAAATCTACTCAACTATTAAACCAAAATTCTCCTAGTAACCTGTACAGTCTCAAAGTTAATAAAACGACAGTATATTAACCTTTCCAGACATTCAACTCTTTATCCTTGACTGCTGGCCATTTCCAAGATTTAGTTCTTATCATATATGTACGTTTTTAAAATGTTGCTTCTTCTGCACTTATTTTCTTTTTTCTGACCTAAAACAAAATTGCAGCAGTAAATGCAAGGGCTTGCTAAGCAAATCAAACTTCAAAGCAAAGACAACCCAGTCCAAAATCATTCCCTCCTAAATCGTCATTTCCTCACTTAACATCTGTATGAGCGAATGACGAAACAAAGCATAACTTGAAAAATCTCGTGACTTATCCTTAATTATCATAAGATTCTTTTGTGTAGGTTTACTACTCCCAAAACCCTACTTCATTATAAAAATGGTAATCGTTAAAGTAGTTACCTTTCTTTCCCTCGAGGCGTGTGGTAATGTCGAGCACAAATGTAAAACTGAAATATTTCGAATGCAACCGTCTCTAGAAAAAAACTGTAACACGCAAGCGACAAATTCGTCATATTGGTATAACGACAGTGCTGCCAACTATCAAAAACTAGCGGCAGCGTGCGAGCTTTATTAAAACTTCGTTCATAAACTGCCTGTTAGTAAAACTGTGAGGGAATGATTTAATTTCTTGGGACACATGAAAATGATGATTTTCTGAATTTGTGTTTGGTTTTGAAACCCAAACATATAATGTATTCACAAGTACACTGTATTTACTATTTTGACATCATAATGTATACTGTATAATTTTTTATTAACACAGTATAATTCAAAAACAATGACTGAAACTCTTACCCTCAGTAGGGCACTTTGCTAGGAAATGGCAATAGCCGCCGTATATTGCTTAGGTTATTGTAAAAATTAGCAGGACAAGAATTTCGGGATTTCGTGAGAATTACCCACTAACGTAACTTAAAATTGTGAAATAAAAAATCTTTTAACAAAAAGTAAAACCGCCTTCAAAAAAAACCTCAGAAAATAAACAAAATAATCCTCTAAAGCCACGAGTTTTATGGCCTAGCAGAAATATTAAGTCGGTGCGGTGCTAGCGGAATATTCTTCGAATGAAGCACCGACTTCATATTTCTGCTACGCCATAAAACTCATGGCTATAGAGGATTATTTTATGTTTTTTGCTGCGGTTTTTTTTGAAGGCGGTTTTACTTTTTGTTTAACACAGCTACACTACACTGCACTACAAACCAAAACTTGTATGTATTTTTTTATTTGCAAGTCTCAGACCTATCGGGATAGCCATGATTACGTGTAGTGTGTAGCATCGGACGATGTCCGTAAAAATCTGGATGAACGGTAACCCTACTTGTGACCACCGAGGACTGATGGGAGTCGCATGACCACCTCGTTAACTGGGGATTCGTGAATCTGGCATTGTGCTAAATTGGCCGATCGCTCAATCCGTTACCCTATCGCCAATAGTATTATGTAACCTACTCCACAGAGACCCAATTTACACATCACACCTGCGAAAATACCATTCGGAAATGATTTCAAAAAACTACCGCTTAGAATACATCTTAGACTGGTTTTACTTAATCAGCCCGGTACTTTTCTCTTACTCAACCCGTATTTCAAATTATTTTTCAGACACTTAATTATTATTTATTTTATTACTATTTTCAGATTGCTATTTTTTCGAATGGTGTGATTTGTAAAATTGCCCAACTGGCTCGTAATTTTAGCTCACTAGAAGGAATGCTGAGTGAAAATTTTTGCACATCTGATACGCTTCCAGATTAAGTGTTGAGAGTTGGATCATGATTGATGATCGACTATCTTGTCGCCAACCTATTTACGTCCCACTGCTGGGCACAATCCTCCTCTAATAATGAGAGGGCTTAAGCGGTAAGTTTCCACTCGTGCCCAATACGTTTGAAAAGTTTACACACTTCATTAAATTACTAAGCATGAGTATTAAAATTTCCTCACGATGTTTTCTTTCAATGAAAAGCTCGCACACTTCGCACATAAATTCCAAAAAACTAAGAGGTGCAAGCTTGAGTTCGAACCCACGAACCTCTGCTTAAGAGGTCATAGACCAAACTAAGTACTAGGCTATCATGAACTACCAGTTTTGATACTAGAATTACTACTTAATTTTTTGTTTGTAATAAAATGTTTAATCAAATAGTTGAATAAAATTTGTCAAAAAAACGATAAAACGAAAATAAAACTCAACAACGACAATCACAAAGGAAACTTTTACTAGACAGTTTAAATTAAAGAGTCGTAAGAAAACGGCTGACATTTTCCATCCATTGCGACGTGAGAAGCATGAACAGACACGACGAGACAATATCCTGTCCGCTTGTTGTCAGCCAAAATTCCGACTACGGCTGATTGCCTATATTGGCTACGTTCTCACAGGTTGTCATTATGCCGTGCACCATAACGCTACGAATTGTAGCAGTAACAACTGCTACGGCGTAGAGCCGCTACATAATAATAAGACGCATTTTACAGAGGCCCGAGTACGAATATTCGAAACCTGCGTAACGTAATCGAATAGTAATCGAGTATGACGTTTGGAACAGCGCTCGCCCGTGAGCGTATTTAGAACTAAAATTTAATATGAGGTCTCGATTTCGATACGATAACGTAACGTTACACAGGATCCGATAATTTTGTGCTCGGCCTACTGGTCACGTGTTAAAGAAAGACCGGCAATTTACTTATGTACTCGATCGTACTGAAATTACCACTAAATTAGCGTACTGGTCATCAAAGTTTAATTAGTGTTACTGTTATCCAACTACTTTGTTCGACTTTAATTGCTTGATGACAAACGGAAAAAAGTTGGAGGAAATAAGTTTGTATTGTCGAGTGGGTGTCATCCCGACGAAATATTCTCTGACTTTGCTACCATCATATTTTGTTCGTTTATTGCATCTTTTTAATTAGTGCACGTACGCCTGAATTAAAAGCGTAAACAAAGCGCCATTATTAGACGTTTAATTAGAAAAAACCAGAATATAATATGTAAGTACAGCAGAGTATTTTTCCATGGCGTCTTAACTCTTAATCAATAATAATAGTAATAGTATTCTTAATTCTTTAGTATTTTTAATTCTTTTAAGACCATGATTCCGCATTTATTCTTATGGTGACCGCTTAGTGGTCGCAATTCGACTCAATTAAATATTTATAAATTTTGGCTTTCTTCACTTCTTTTCTATACCTAATGACGTTAACAATGCCAAATCTTACTGTTCTCTACGCGTGCAGTGGGTATTCTTAAAAAGGGAATCTGAACTTTCTAAACGATTTACCCTGTTATTCATAAACCTATATTAACTAAAATGCCGTTAAAGTTCGTTAGTCCCTTTTTGTCACATTGACATTTCCGCTAGTAAGAATAAGGCAAAACCTATTTTAGCTAATAGAGGCTTGAGTGACATTTATGAATAAGGGCATTCATGTTTCGATTTATAAAGCCATTCTTACCTGCGTACGTACATAACCACCGCCCGAATATCATCTTCAGTTATAATATCATAGCGATAATTAAAAAAAAAAAGAGTTTCTGGTCAATTGCAGTCAGTTGGCATCTCCGAGTAGTTTTGTGTGTTACGTCAGCAAGGCAATACAATCGACAGCACACTTGAATTACACCATAATGTATCTTAAAATAGACCAGTGACCCCAACCAACCGAGGGCGATTTGCTTTTTATTCAATGCCACAGTTAATGGCCACATTTGACACTGGCCGGCGTCGATAGCGACCCGAGAACCAAGGCCAAGGCTCCAAATTTGCCCTTAAGTTTCTTTATCGGACTTCCCATATCAGGCGAGGTGAGGCCTCTGACGGAAATAATAGCCGCACACACGCGAGGCCCGCTTTAATCTCGCATTTCCTTCCTTACATTTCATTATCCTGGAAAACGATTTTTGGTGGTGTAAATCATTTTTATCGATACGCCATAAAACGTTGTTTGACCTTAAGTGATGATGTTGGCAGAGAAGTAGCGCCCGGCGTAAAAGTTAGGAGTGGCAATCGGTAAAAAAAAGAATGCAATAAAGTTTAAAAAGTGGATGAAAGCCACAAAACTGATTAATTTTTCGTTAGTCGCTTTTATAAAGTATTGCACCGACTCTAGGAAAATTGTGGCAGTTGACGTAGAACCCGAGGTCTTTCCGAAAGAAACACAACTTTTAACATAGTAAGTATCTACCTAATATTATATTAACGAATTCATCCATATAAAGTTATAAGACTTTAATCAAACGCTTATTTCCTTTTTCCTGTTTGTTAATTATTTATGCTCCATAGGATTTACACATAACACATGAATAATGAGATAAGTAAAATAAACATTTTGTATCTTTTGTAACTATGTTTTACGGTATATATTATTGTACCTTAAATGTAACGTTAAATGATAAGCAAGCATTATACTTAAGCAGATTAATAGAGCACGATATCTATATGGGTAAGATTAAGTCTGTTTAAGAGCCTTCAATACAGAGCTCAGCTGAAGAGGACGAGCCAACAGCTTACACTTCGTAATCTGATGAGCCAATAATGCCTCACTAACAAAGTGATTCGTGGAACTTGCTAATTTTATTGGATCACTGAGATAAAAAGAACTTGGAATGTATTTTTGTTTTTCATTGCGTGTCCATACCTAAACTTAAACTAGCTTATGTGCGTGGGTTTTCTCCGGTGAAATAATTAAACGTAGAATAGTTCCCTAGCCCGTAAGAATTTCAGAAAAGTACTTTTTGATATAAGTGCAAAAAGTATGTCATATTGCACGAGTCTCGAGATGTCTAGGCCCGAGCCGTGAGGCGAGGGTTGAGACTAGGGACGAGCGAAGATGACACTTCCGCACGTGTTCCAAACGAGATTTTTTAATTCATTTGCGAAAAAATTACAATGAAGCGGCAAGGCGAGTACTTCCAGTTGTCCTAGAAACTTGAAATTTGGTATGAAGGTAGTTTTTTTATAGGAATAAGAAGTTAAACAAGCAAATGGGCCACCTGATTAGTGACCGCCGTTGCCCACAGAAATCTGCATCACCAGAGGGATTGCAGATGGGTGAATATCAAATTTCATATTTTGCACTTGTCCACCAGTGTTAATTTCGCATCTGTTACACATTAAGGGCTTATTTTTTTTTTAGAATTAGATTGGTGTGAGTCATCTTTTCCAGTAGGAATAATGACACTTTTTCATAGGGATCATATTTAAAAAAAATTACAAAACCCAAAATTCTAAACTCTTTGGCGCGTTCACAACCGACTTTTTATTTTGAATGGAGTAAAATTTTACAATTCTTTGCAAAATTTACATCTAATATAATCCTTCCATTATTTATGAATGCTGAATTATCTGTTAGCACAATGCGTTTTTTTCGATCGTTTTATTAAAAGTTACAACTTGAACAATTTCGTCCAACCAAAAAATACATAATTTCTTTGGCGCTTTTGTTCAGTCTCGCATTGCGCTAGTTTTATTACCCAGTAAATGCCCCCCTCAGCCCCCGCTCCCTTTCGTCACCGTCTAGCAAGCGGCGAGTGTGGACCTGGGCAAAGGTAATCGTGTTTCGCCAGATTAATTTTTATATCGCCGTTTTCGGATTTTCTGCCTTCATGTGCCTAATTCCTTCAACAGTCGAATTTGTCGTTAAGCGTGTATTGAAGAATTTTATAATTTTTAAGTTAATGTACACTATATTTTCCTACGTCTGTAGTAGTAAATTGAAATTGAGCATTATACAGTAACCGGGAAAAAATATATTTTGTGCCCATTTCTAATTTCTTTGGCGCTAATTTCTTCGGATTTCTTTGGCATCTGCTACCAAAGAAATTAGATTGTCACAAATAAATTAGATAGTTATTGAAGTTTTTGCTCAAATTTATCCCGAATTACATTTTATTCTGAGTTTCAGGTGGTTCTATATTTGGTTACAGATTCATAAGCTAAATGGCACTTCGAAAAAAAATCTGCTATTAAAAAACAATAATTATTCTTTGTAGATTTGTTATTAAAAGTGGTTTTTCCAACAATAATCATTACATTTCTTTCAAAATAAATTAAATTTTAAACAAAGTAAACTTTGGCCTATTCTCAGCTATCCCCACCCCTTAGCTTCATGTGTAGTATTTATTCTGAGCAAAAAAACCCATCCGTGAACTTTGGGGGAGGAAGTAATCTGACTATACCAAAAAGGCTTGGGTAAATTAACTAAATTTAAGCAAACTATTTGGGTTTAATGAAAAACTAGGCACTGGTTTCGATCAAAACAAAATTGTAACATACAATAAAAAATATAGAAGTCTAAATAGGTCCAAAAAGTAAAAGGTTGTGCAATCTTGCACACAAACTAAGCCACGGGACTCAGCGAAACAGTCAATCAAGACTTACCAAAGGTACAAAATACCAGTGTTTCAAGTTTCAAGCAGAATAATATATTTTTACATGAATTTGAGTCCTTTACAAGGTATGTTGTTTCATATAACGAAAATATGAAAACTAAAATTCGCCATAGAAATTACAAAATTTTAGCCGAAATTTGATATTCACCCAGATGTATTGCCAACCTTTGAGGGCTTACCCCGTCTGTCATACTCCCCACACCGGAACACAACAGTGCAAGCACTCCTGCATAGCAGTAGGGTTAGCGAGTAAGATGTCGGTAGCTATCCGGACGGACCTTACTCAAGGTCCTACCACCAACAAAATTGTGTACTAAAATATTTCTCTTTAATATTAGGTATTGGAACGTTACAAATTAAAACGTAGCTTGAATGAAGCTTCCACAACGCAGAAATTGTTCGCTGACATTAATCAAACCACCGTTGTCTCGGCTCTCTTCTTGTAATTGTCTCATTGTTATTTTACTAACAACACTCCAACTCGGCTTGCTAATTTCAATATTCCAACGGGAACAACTCAAGCGACCTCTTTGTGAATAAATGAAGAATCTATTCCCTTCGAATCTCAAAAGATGATTGGTCTGCTGTGTAGTAGGTGAATAAGAATTTATAAATTTTATTCAAAATAAGATCCTTTTTTAACCACAATCACCAACCACATTTGACAGTATTTAGCGTAGATAATATGTAGTCTAATATAATGCTTTGCATTTGACTGCTAGTCAACATTGCGGAACAAAAACGAGCAGGGAGTTGGTAAGATTTAACTTCTTGTATAATAAACGACGATCGGCTTCGCTTTGCAATATCGAAATCACGGTGAACAATGTGACTGATTTCAGCTCTACAAGCAATTTGAAAATTACAAACTCGTTACCCTAGGCTTTGGCAGACAATTCCCCCGATGAGCGTGCCCCGTCGAGCACGTATGCACAAGGCAAAAGTAATCTATTAGAAATACCCCACTTTAATATAATTCAAGGTCCAACGATTGATAACTTTTCACAGATTATGATGACATGACAGTGTATATCGGTGTAGCGCCTGGAGACTTTTAATGGCGGCATCTTTTCTTTTTAGCTTCGATAATCTGCTGCACCAATGATATTGTTTTTTAAGGTAAAAAAATTCAAGTTCCAATTTCAATGGACTTCACAGATGCCAATTATAGTATGAAGCCTAAGTATAATTTGTAGTACTACGGTATAACGACGAAACTCCGGCTGAAAATCTGGACTTCACTTATAAATACAAAACTTTTAAAACTAGTTTTAACTGGTTCACCGGCTATGTTCTGTTGTTTACAAAAGTTTAATATTCACTCGCCCTTAATCCCACAAGAAAGTTCTACTGTGCAATTCCCTGTTCTACGAGTTAGTTTTATCATACTCGATACTAGTTGTTGCCTATAACTTTTCCTGAGCTTGGCCTGCGCAAAGTTTGTTTATCAATATCACTTAAGTATATGTAATAGTTTATTTTAGTTCATAATGCCCCAAAAAAAGGCAGAGAGTCTGTTCATACTGTCAAGTGCTACCAAATTGCTCTTAGCAGATTACTGATGTGTACGGATGACCAACAAACATTTAAATATCAAACCAACTAAGTACTTAAACTAGCAACTGCGTTCACATTCATTCGCAGATGCATCAATTGCATTGCATCACTAGGATGTCAGCTAAATGCTAGAAATAATGCTGTGGACTACTCCCAAACCTTTTACCGTTGAGTTAGTTAGGTACCTAGTTGTTGTAACAGTCACGGCGAAGTACTCGTAACTCTGCGACCGAACTTCGGACTGGGTGTCACTCATTATACCGAACTCGTCTCTACTTTAGACAGCTGACAGCTCGGTAATGAGTTTGGGAACTAAACCCAAACTTTAACTTCTTTACGAACCACTCACCGTGTTATTTTCACGGTGGGAAACAAACAAAAACTAAAATTTGGGTGCGTTGAATGATAGCCACTTAAATGGTTTACCTGAGTACTCATGTTTTCTTAACAACATAGATTCAATAAAATGATTCTATTTGTGGAGTGCAATCGTACAGTATAAAATAGATTGCCAGGGAAAATTGGATTTCGGACGCAAAATGTCGATGTTCAGTCGAAGCACCCATCGATGCTCTAGGTCATAGTGGGGCACATAAACTCTAAATCAAACTTAATTGCAGTTCACCCATAAACAAGATTGCGGTGGGTTGCTTTCCTTGAATATTGTGTATTTTCAGCATAAAGGTGTTGTTTTATTTTGACTTTATTTGAATAAAATTATATTACTTGGTCTTACCCAAACTTGTTATTATTTTAAACAATCGCCTGTTGTCAACCAAAAGCTAATCTTAACTATATCATTTCAATATACATTATTCGTACCTATGGAATGAGGCAAATCAGCCATGAAGATAGATTGAGAAATACAATCTGTCATAGAGTTCACTCGGTTTGCGAGTCAAGCAAGCATAAATTATCGAGCCTCGAGGGTCACTATAAATAGATAACGAAACGCCACGATAACGACAGACTGATAAAGCACGACCAAATAGCCTCCGGCAAATTCTAAATAAATGTGACACGCTAGAAGTACTTGTAAGTTCTGTTTGCCACCGAAACAAACAAATTTTCGGCGCCAGGGAGCGAAGCGAACCCGAAATACGAGTTTATAAAATAAGGTTTCAGATTGCCGTTGTTTTGTTTAATATGCGGAAAGTTCCTTTGTGAAATTTTACGTCGACCTTAGTTGCTGGACGAGAAGAACTAAGTACCTATACAATGTACAGTCCTCATAATAGAACATTTTGTACAGTATACTGCTTCTGCTATAAGTAAACAGTAACTTGAAATAAAGGTATTAATAGACGACATTTTATATTCAGTGACCCTAGTCATACCAGTGATCATAGACCTTACTCATAAATAAATAATTTCAATCATTGCGATGAAACCTTTCATGAAAATCAAACATAAGAGCCGATTTCTATTCAATGAGATACTTGTGCCTGTGAGTGTTCTAAATCTCTGACAAGTGATGTATTTTTGACAAAGGCGCGGATCCTGAAGGAATCGCCAAGTCATTAGCAAAGTGTCTGCTCTCGACGGGCGCGATACAGATTTCGAATTAATAACGACACGAAATTAAAAAGTTAGTCTTCCGCGAAGCCCGCGGCGCGACAAGAACTGCCAGATAACTGTAAAGTAGGTATCCTTACCTACAAGACAAGTTACAATAGGCTCCATAAAAAAATCTATTAGGGAGAAATTATGATTTAGGTTCGTAATTTTTATTTAAGTTACTTTTATTTACCGGGAATAAATTAATTAAGTTGTGTATTTGTAAACTGCGTATCTTTCTGCTCGCAACCGATCTAAGCAACATCAAATTAACTTGTGCCAGAACTTTGAACCTAACTAAACATTTTAACAATGTTACTGCACGCTTGCTTTATGCCCGGGTTACACGAGTCCAGTGAAGAAAACTTGTAGTATGTCGCTTGAGCTAACTTCCTATTCCGGCTCAGATCATTAGTTACCTACATTTAAATGATATAGAGTGGATATGTAGAATTCATTCAGAGAAAAAAAAAGTCTTCCCTTGTATCTTGCGTGCGATTAGAGAGCTTGCTAGAAACTAACTCAGCTGTCTAAAAGTATGGCTGGTGAACAAAACCAGCCAAGGTGTGTACAAGCGCAATCGCCGCACTATATGAGCGAAATTCTTTCTTTTGTTGGATACATTTTCAGTCACCTTGTAAAGCCATTCTGCTTGTATGCGACTAAGCTAGGGGACGTGATATAAATCGAGGTGGGAGCAGAACTGTCTTGAAAACAGAACCTAAATTAATAAAAATAGCGCTAGCTAGCGCAATTTACTGCCCTGCCTGTGTTTTCCGGCCTCGTGTAACCCGAACGTTATAATGTTAGTTAATTAACGACAATCTTAAAATTAGTTAATGTATTTTTGGTGGCCGTGCTGCTGAATAATGCGCACGACTTGGTTTTTAATTAACTGGAAACCACTGACACGCGTCGCCCGACAGAAATGTACAGTCGCGCATAATTATCCATGTTCACGTTACAAAACATTTGTAAACCGTCTTTATTGAGGCGATTAACTAGACGCTTATTAACACGGCTAAACGTATCCACGTTACTCACCTACTGCTTGCTGTTCCCCAGCTGAATGTACGTTAATTATTTAATTACAAGAACATACACGTATTACGCTAAACGCTAATTGAATGTACACACGAAGAGATCTAATTAGGTAGGTAGGTGCTTTTAAATATTCAACTAAACTGCTACGTGTCTATATCAATGACTGAACATGCTAATTTCACAACAGACAATTAACGAGACCCTAAGTTACCCAGAGGTTATCAGGAACATGAATAGAGTTTATAGCTACCGCCCCTCAATAAGCGTGTGATGGAATATCGAAAATTGAAATATCGACAATCAAAACACCGACGGTCAAAATATCGAAAATTAGAATGTCGAATGATGATAAGGTCGAAATTCAAAATGTCGAATGTATACATTATCGAATGGTGCAATAACCGAATGCTTAAATTTCGAAAGTCTGAATATCGACATACAAAATATCGAAAATTTAAATTTCGAACGAATGTAAGGTCGAAATTCTAAACATCGAAAGCCTGTATTACCAAATGGTACAATAGTCGAATTCCAATATGTCGAAAATCTGAATATCGACAAGTGAAATATCGAAATATTATTACGTCGGCTGTTAAAACATCGAAAGTACCTACCTACTCATTTCGAATGGTTTTGAATTAAGACCAACTGCCAAATCAAAAATACATTTCGAGGTCCCGTTTTGCATGTTTTTTAGTGTCCGAAACCTACTTCGCATACATATGCGAGCGAGCGAAGCGAGCGAGCAAGACGAGTCTGACCAGAAGCGACTCGGATAGGTTAGGTTCGGTGTTAGGTTTTTTTTTTGTAACAGCCCGGAAACTTGCTATGGATATAATCTGAAAAAATATAAAAAATAATGATACTTAATACAAATTAATACGAAAAGTAAGTAATATTTTCCGGGCTGGTACAAAAAAAAAACCTAACACCGAAGGCTAAGGCGGAAGCTACGCTCCGCTTCGCTCCCGCCTTAGCCTTCTGATCCTAACCTATCCGAGTCGCTTCTGGTCAGACTCGTCTTGCTCGCTCGCTTCGCTCGCTCGCATATGATTGTATTTCTGGGTAGTTTGGGCCTTCGGCAATGACGCATTACTAACATAACCTAACCTATTTACCTCGTTTGACCTACCCATACGCAACTCTAACCTAATCCACATTAAAAGTACAAAAAAAAACGAACGATTGGCATTTGATATAATGACAGTAGATATTAAGATCATTCGCTATTTCAATTTTCGATATTTTGACCGTCGACTTTTTAACTTTAAATATATTAACTTTCGATGTTCAAATACGTGCCGATTTTACAGCTCATTCTACATTCATCTTATTCTAAATTTGAATTATTGAAATTACGATGAAACTATGTTACTTTAAATGTCAGCCAGAAGAAGCTAAAAATGGATACTTAATCGAATGATTGCGCCTACGGAGGACGGCCGTAATACGATTCCCTGAAATGCCATACGCCACGCGAGCGCTCACATTACTAGTTATTCATCTACAATGCAAATTGCTTCAAGTTTGCTATCACGGTTTTTCAAATCCACCCACGTATCGTCTCAACTCACATAATGTGGTAAAGAGGGTAGAGACATATTATTTACTGGTTGAACAACAAAACTTGAGAAATTAAATTTCAAAATCGTATGTAAATTGCCGTTTTACGAATAATTATTCTCTACGTGTCCTCAATTACTTGAAACTTTACAAAGTAATTCAACAGATGATAGCAAAAACGAAACGCTTATTATTTAGAGAAGCTGCTCGCGAAGTAATCCCGGTGCCCGGAGTTGCTTTCTGTGCCCTAAGCACGACTTGTCGAATACTGCGTTACGTTACAGTTATCGTATCGAGATCGAGATATCTCATACTAAATTTTAGTTCCAAATACGCTCACGGGCGGGCGCTGTTCCAAACGTCATACAAACTCGTTATAGTTTACTATTCGATTTTACGTGACGCAGGATTCGACAAGTCGTGCTTAGGGCACTGCTTATTACGGAGGCGATGACACTGATGTAGCGGCTTATTCGCTTTGGTACACGTGTTCGGCAAATAGTGTACCTCAGTCTACACTGAGCCGGATTTAGGATACTTACGATAAAAAGGCAAACATTTCGCCTCTCCTTTTACACCTTAATTTATTTTTGCTAGGAATAAATCGCTTCGACATACAAATAGTGATATGAATAAAATATATACAAGAGTTATCTAAAACCTTCCAGTATCTGCCGAGAAAAACTTTGAATGGGAAATAAACAACTCTCGCCGTGACTCGTAAAATGAGAGCAGACCGTTGGGATTATCCCTATAAAAAGCAGCAAAGTCGTAAATCTTGCATCAACTTAGTGGACATGTATCGCATATCGTAATCTTATAGGCTTTTTTACGTAGTTCTGGATGGGTTGAAGGAGGAGGATTTATAAATATTATCTTTATATCGCGGAGGCACGGTTCGCACGGTAGCTTATTATCCTCAGGATGGCAAAATATTTGGGTTTCAAATTGGCTTTACCGTCGTATTCAAATAAGAGTCCTCCTGTAAGCTTCGCAATCCTCGCGCACGTCCCGACGCCGGACGCAGGTAGCGTCCTATTCAAAACACACACGTCACCGAGATCTCGTGTAAATATGCTGATCTAACTCTATATATACTTGTGGACGTAAATCAAATGTGACTGCGAAATTTTCTGCTCTTTTACCTTTACCCCTTAGAGGCCAGATAAATTCCGGATCACGAAGTGCTTTGTCGTAGCAAGTACGACTTAACGTGTAAATTATTTCGATTATTGAACAAGGACAGGTCAGGAGTACCCAAAACCGGAGAGCATGTATGAAGAATGTTATGAGATTAAGGGAAGCAAAGGTTATATGTCAGGATCGTAGCAAGTGGAAGTCCGTGGTCTCTGCCTACCCCTCCGGGAAACAAGCGTGACTGTATGTATGTATGTAAGTATATATTGAACAAGGCAGTGGTGGTGGTTATGGTTTTTGATTCCACGGTAAGGAAACACCCTTTTTATTACGTAATGCGTCTTAGGATTGTGTTGATATTAATTTCAGCTTGCTACCACCACGCGTTCCAGAGAAAAAGGGTCTTGACAGACAGACAGATTGACAGTCGGGCAGCAATCTACCTGTCACTAGTTATACCTTTTTTTTTCTCTGAAAACGTAAAAAAAAATATCAGGAATTTCAGGTCATCATTCAGAGAAAGAAAGAGTTATGACTAGTGATAGATTATGACAAACATTACATTATGACTTTAAAAATTAAAAATATGGACTCGTTGCAGATATGGCTTAGGAACTTTCGTCGGAAATCAAACCTGAAAAATGTGTTAATTTACTTTATTCTACTAAAATTACAAAGGTGCTGACGTGTAGAAAGTTAAGTATCAGTCAACGTCATCATCATCATCAACTTATCACGCAGTACATACATCTGACATTCTACGTGCCTGTTTCACCAGTTCACCACCCTCAGATAAGTTAATATTTAGTCCCCGGATTTTTGTCGCAATGACATCACAATAGGGTAGTTTGGGGAGTAAATGGAATGGTGTTAATTAATACGGCAACCTAGTATATCGGTGTTCAACGGAATTAACACCGTTCCATTTACTCTCCAAACTACCCTATTGTGACGTCATTGCGACAAAAATTCGGAGTCTAGTTATAACTAACAAATAAAATGTGATCTCATCTCTTGTTAGTTGTAACAAAATAAACAGAGACGGTATTACAGATATCTGTCAGATATATTTATTGGAGGGTGGTGAAACAGGCGGCAAGTTATTTATTAATTTGAATTTATTATTATGTAAGCGTCAGCATCTGCGAGTGCTGCGTGATGTGCATGCGCGCCTGCCGCGCGGCCGGCTGCGAGCGCGCGCGCAACTTGCAGCGCAGCAACTCTAGCGCGCCCTCCCACAGCCGCGTCTGCTCCTCCACTACGCCCTGCCGGGAACTTATGAGCCTTTGTTCCTGAGACAATTATAAATAATACAAGATACTCGTAAACGGAAACTGTAAATTATGTATGAGCGGCGAATAAAATTTTCCTAATCTACCAAATTCATCAGGGAAATAAATATTAAAGCATTTTCCTCAATAGCTCATGATTCAAATATTGCAAATGTTTCACAAATTTTAGCTGTAGTTATTACTACCTCTATAGGTTTTTACCTTTTATTGTGCCATTGGCATGGACATAAATTACAACAAAGTGTACGGTCAAAGGTGAACGCGACTAAGACTCTATTTCAAAGGTAGGCAGCTACGAAAATAATTTATTGAATCAGGCGTTACTTTGCGGAGGTCCATATTTATGAACTAAAAAACAATTACTTTGCTCACCCGCGACCACTAATGACAAATAGTTATATCTGTGCGGCAAATGTATGTTTCCATGCAACACCTCCACCTCCACTGCTACACGAATCAACACATGCCACACAGACCCAACTATCACCACCACCACTATACTAAACGCTGACGCGTTTCGGCACTCTCCACGAGGCCATTTACGAAGCACAACAACAACCGCTCAACATGCCACCACTTCCACTACTGACATATGTAAACCATGTACTCAACTTAGTTAATGACAAAACCAACGTACCCACTAATATTTTATAAATTCCAAACTACCCTTTTATGTAAGTCCTAAACTACCCTTTTTTTAAGAAATGAATTCCAAACTACCCTTTTTATTTTTATTTTTAATCTACGCCAGGTACCCCGTTATTTTTAACCGAGTACGGTAAAAAGAGAAGTCATGTTCTCATTATTACTATGACACATTATTAAAATTAGAACCAAGTCGTAACAAAGGCGAAGAAACCAAATTAACTTGTTCATTAATAATAGACCCCATGTTGTTGTACCTAATTATTTCCAATTGTTCTAAAACCGATAGCCGCAAACCCTTATCACAATAATGTAAAATTTCGTACGTATCTGGGTGAGCAAAGTAATTGTTTTTTAGTTCATAGCTACGAAAATTCCGAGCAATATAAATCATTGTTGCCTCACCTCTTCCAAATTCTTAACAATCTGTTCCATATCAGCAACCTTTTTCATTAAGGCCTCCGTTTTGGAGGGCCTCCGCGGGGATTGCATTGAGTTTTTCATCTCGAACATCACAACCTCTTGTAAACTTTCTGCTTTTGTTATCTTTTGCCGCAAGTTTTTCCATTCGTCCTCTTTACTATTCAGTTGGTCAGTCATCGCCTTCACTTGGTTTTTGAATGGCTCCATTTGCGAAGTGATGTTAATGGCCGTGGCTTCGTAAACCCTCTTCTTCTGTTCGTATTGTTGTTGCACTGATTGGAATTGTTCTTTGATCGGTTTTATTTTATCTGCCAGCGGCTGAATTTCTTGACGCACTTGGGACAACTTTTGAGCTGTTTGAGCTACTAACTGAGATCACCAATAAAAACAATTAATATTGAGAATACACTAATAAGGAAATATATATCCTTTGCAAAGTAATTTTTACCTGCGACAAGTCATGTAAAGACTTTTTAGCCAAATCAGTTGATTTAAGTTCCTTTTCGGTTGCTTCGTCGTCTTCAATGTTTAGTTTTTTGTGATTAACCAAAGCCAATTCGACGGTGGGATCAGCTGCATTCAAAATGTGTAGAGTACGTGTCAGAATACCCGCCTCGACCTACATCGGAAAACTCGTCTAAATATTTCACTTCAAGTTTACTTAAAGTTTTCACTGCGTTTAGGAAGCTAATTTAGAAGCTAACAGAAGCACTGCAATGCTTACCTTGAACGTTGAAAGATTGGCTCGCTGCCTCTTGTACACAGTACTCTTTGTACGTAATGAATTGACGTATTTCTTCAATTCTTCACCTCTGAGAACGGTGTCCCCAAGGAGATGTCGAATCTGGATAACGAATGGCATTGTTGAATATACCTATTCAATTTATAACTTTGCAGCAATTCTATTGAAAAAATATCTATATGATTATATTTTTATAAGGGAAGTGGTTAAGGCTGAAAAAACTGGCCCTAACGAGTGATATTGATTGGATAACGAAGACGTCGCTCTCGACGGCAGCTCGAGTATTATCTTAGTGGAATCTGTCAGATCTTCGACATAATGACCGATTATTGGAAATTGCGAAAAATAACTTCCCCGTTCATTTGAAGCTCCAATACCTACGTATAAAATATTGACCTCTGGCATAGACTGTAGATTTCAATTATCTCGATTTGTGGCTAGTGGGGCTTTTATTTATGTGAAGAAAAATGTGGAAGAGAAATACTATTTGCAGAACTCAGAACGTTAATCTTACCCATAGATCTTAACAGTGTGTTTTTTTACTGGGAGCAATAAGAAATGAACAGCTAAGCTAATAAGCAGAATACACAAAGCATTCCACCTAACCTTTAAATCTTACATTAAGTCAATTGGAATATAAAAGCCCCAGCGAAACGATTCTTTGCCGACCCACTTCGCAGATTTATAATTTTGAAAGATTTTATTTAGAAGCGGAGTTATTTCAGTAACTTCGACAACCCTGTGTTTATTCTTCTTAAGAAAGCTTACGGTATCTATCCAAAAGGCTTAATCAAATAAAACTGCAAACAATGGCCGTGCTGCCAACTTCATTATTCTACAAACAAGGCTTTTAGAGCACACGTTGTACCGTGATTGATAATTATCGTAATTCAGGGAATTAAAAGGAAAACACACGTGCCGTTTTACGGCATAATCCTATTTTGTTCGTAGAATAAAGGCGAATGTGAGGAATTAAACCATTTGTAGGTAGTTGAGTTGAATAATTAATGGGAGCGAAAGTAGTCGGGGGTGGCTTAGGTACATTCACATTTAGGTACAAGGATAGCATCACATCCACTCCCTCAATAAACAACGCTAATTATTTATCAGTTACATTTGTGTTGAATTCCTCACTCGTCTTAGCTGTGAATAATATTTGAATAAAGCCATTTCAAGGGCATCAGTGAATAAGTCGAGGCAAGCATTAGTGATGTGCATTGAGCGTGCACACCTTGAAATGCTAATGATACGAAGTATTTCAGAGTGTAAAAAGGGTCTGGTCGTGATGTTAGGAGAAAGTCAAAACACAAACCCAGAAATACAGTTTAATCAAAAGAAACACAAACGTTACACAATTGAAGGGCATTCGTTACTTAAATTGTAGATAAAAAAAACTACAGAAGGATTGCGCGAGACGCGGGAGTATATATGGTGACATCCAAAGTGCTCAAATAGTTCGGTACACAATACGATTTGTACGATTTGTGTGGTGTGGTGGTATTTGATCACTTTGGATGTCACCATATATATGACGCTGACTGTACACTGGGTTGACAAGTACTTTCGGCGTATTCAAAAGCGTTTTACATAAGCTGAGCTCTATAACAAACATAGACCTCCCTGAATAGTCCCCTCATTGTTGCATTTGTTTCTACATCATGTGTCTACATCACCTGTGACTGCAGGTCGGCGAGCGTGGCTTCGTGGTCGCGCAGTGCCGCGGCGAGCTCGTCTGCGCGCGCGGCGCTAGCCTCTTTGTTGCGGCGAATGACTGCTGCTTGCTGTCGGAAGGGAGCCAGCTTGTCTTCCTGAGGGCCCGCTGCCGCCAGCCGGCGCTGCACTAGCTGCTCCATCTCGCTGTTGACTATCGCTATCTAGATAAAATACACAACGTCTCTTTGATGTTTGTTGTATTGTATAAGGTTCACATTGTATGCTTGAGTGGAAGCCTAGGGCAGGACGTAGAAACTTGGGCAGGCAACCGATGCGTTATACCGACGACCTGGTTAGGGTGGCCGGGAGGGACTGGATGCGAAAGACGTAAGAGGCGTGCATTAGAAGAGACATACACTCAGCATAGGACGGAAAAGGGTTGAAAAAGAAAAAAAAGGACAGATAAGTTTCATGTGAAAATGGTTCAGAACAAACAAATATGGGCATATCTTTCATAGATAAATCAAAAACTAGACAAATTGTCTGAAGTCGGTTAGTGAAATGGAATAAAATAATAAATAATAGAATATTTTTATTTCTCACTTCGAAAATAAACAATAATAATGCTAAGTAGGTACCACTAAGACTATAACCAGAGAACTTGTTGTAAGACCAATACTCTCCCGCCTCGATATAATCGATGCGAGCACAGTCAAAGCAAACATGTAAGTAGTATGTACTTATGTATAATAATAATAAATAAATTATGTATGTATGTAGGTACTGCTAGAGTCTCAAAAACATAGTCACTATATTTGAAAAAGCTTGTACCTATCACTAAGTTGTTAACAAAAACTATTAGTAAGTAATTGATAAAAAAAGAGTTTAATTAATTACGAGATGCGAGCTTTTTCAAATCAGTATTATCAGTGGTGCTTTGAACACTGTGAATAGGTAGGTACATCTACTTTAGCTGCATCTATACATATACATATTTTTTAGCATTTGCGTCAACATTTTTAACATTTGCATTAAGGAATTAAGACTAAGCTAGGAGCAAGTACTAAAATACTTTTAGCAGATGTTATTTTTTACAGAGTGGCGTCAGCTAGGGTTTGTTTTGCATCAGCTTAACCAAATTTCCATTATACCTATTATTATGTCTGGGATTTCTCCATTAGCATAATGTTAGTTCTCTGTTAACTCTCTATGTTGCTTTGTGTTTAGACTACCCAGTTCAAAAAAGGAATAAGTAGGAGCTATTAACGTCGCACAATAAATATCATAGTGTACTACTAATAATAGTAAGACTCTCTGCTTTAACCTACGCCATGGAGGAATGTCTTAAAGCATTAAGTTCCCCTTTCAAACGTTTAAACGCGTGAGCTAGATCGTGTTGGTGCATTTAACCGATGCAAACTGAGCGTCCGAACGCAGTGTCAAAGCCTCAAGGTGCGAGTCACGCAGGGCAGATTAGGCCGCTGGCTGGTTACTGACACGTGTCCACAGTATTAGCACGTTCTATACCGGGGTAGAAATAAAGAGTCCATCGATTTGTATGGGAACCTACCGTGTTAAATTTTGCATATGTACTTTGTCGTCACGAGTAATTTAGTGAGGAAATATCTCGAATAACAATTCCAACTTCTGTGGTGGTGTTTAAACAGTTAATTGATGAACAACAGGGTATTTTGTTATTCCTCTCACTACCTCGGAAAGCAGTCTCTTATCCTTTAATACAAGCGGGTACAATCACGTTTTATCCACTAGTGGGGAAAGTAATTTGACCTTGGAGTGGAGTGTATTTAAGTAGCTTTTGACAGATAACAAAACGTAAAACGCTCATAATAGTGGTTCGTTCGATATTAATTATCATTAAATAAGTGATAAATGGTTTGAGAATTTAATAAAAAATACCAAATTTAGCTTTATTTAATGGTCCTTAAAATTATAAGAAACATGTTTTTTTATAATGATGTTGAATATAATTCTGAACGCACAAGTTGAGTCGATGCAATTTCAAAACGCATCGTTAGAAATGTCAACATTGTCAACAAAATTTTTCTCACCAACTCCGACTCACGTAAAAATACACAATTTCCAGAGTTTTCTGTTTATAATGTCGTACAAAAAATTGTGATTCCAGTGACGAAGATTAATTTTTATGAGCTATTTTTTTCGCATGTTGCGCTTTCCTCGCTACAGTGAGGTGAAAAGTTATGTTACACACGGGTGCAAATGTATTCTACTTCTCGTGTGTTGAAACACTCGCGGGTAAAATGCAACTTTGCACCCTTGTATAACAAATAACTATTTAACACCTGACGTCGCACGCGGAATGCGGTCGGGAGCTGGAATGCACAATGAGTTTTTCATTCTCAGCCCTTCTTTTCGGCACGCTATGTACATCCTTCTACCCCGATATAGTTCTGTGAGTATTAGTGTGGTGCATATATTTTACCTTGTCTTGGACAGTCATCAAATCCGATCTGGTCGGGTGCTGCTCCATGGCAATAGTTTGCATTATATTTAATTCTTTTTGTAGATGAGCGGCTTCCTGAGGCAATTTCTCTTTAACGAGATAACTGTTCAACTATAAAACATAAAAAGAAGTTTAATTAGCGGAATAGATAAATGAAGCTGCTACGAAAAGGCTTACTGCGGAACTAGGTCATGCAGATCATTTTAATACCAGTGCTCCACTGGAATGGAAAGAACTTAGATATACCTATTATGATTTTTTTTAATTCCTTTACGTACAACTGCGTTACTAGCTCGTCAATATACAGGATAATAGTGCTTTCGTTAGGTACTCTTATTTTTCGTTCACATATATTTCACCACGTGAAACATTTAATATTGTTATGTTGTTAAGTACACTTACCATGTTTTATGCAAATAAAGATTACTGATTTCTGATTTTCACTACAATAGCGTTAATGGTTAATTCACAAATCATAACGTCATTTCATCAAATTCCCTAAATAGTTTTTTCATTTTTAGGGTTCCGTGCCTCAAAAGGAAAAAACGGAACTGTTATATGATCACATTGTTGTCCGTCTGTCTGTCTGTCAAGACCCTTTTTCTCTGGAGCGCATGGAGGTAGCATGCTGAAATTATTATCAAATACTCAAGCCTGGGGTCCCTTGAAGCTGTGAAAAAATCAACCTTCTAAGTCAACGCAATCAAAAGATACAGTCATTAAAAAGGCTATTTCCATATAAATTGCCGAAATCCGAAAACCTAAAAGGTACTTACAGTTGTCCTAGAAACTTGAAATTTGGTATGAAAGTCTCAAAATATTAAATGTTTATGTCTCTCTGTAGATTTCGCAGACCAATATAAATTGACCCCACACTGCGCACATTTTGCTTAGGAGCAGGGCTTTGCTAACACTGGACTTCTGAAAACACTGGGGAAAAGCGTTAAAATCTTTCTACGGGACCCTCGTGCGCGAGTCCGACTGGCACTTGGCCTGTTTTTTATTTATAGTATGTTCCTAGCAGGTGTTAAACAAGACTAACGCAATCGATTTGGCAACAGCTACAATCCCGAATTCCACTAAGACGCGAAGATTGCCGACAGCTATTGGTAAATGGTAATACCAAGGGTGCAAACACAGCGCGGCGGGGACGGCGCGGGGCGCGGTATCGGTTTTAATATTCGTGCTTGTATGAAAGATGTCGCATGGACCGCGCGGCCGTACAAGTATTTAAGAATATTACAACCGTCTCCTCTACAGTTGCGTTTTCAGCTTAACTGTACCTACTTTACTTGATTTCAAACAAATCACATCAATCATTACCAGTGTTTGATATTACACACTGATTTACCTGTATCTCCTCGTGTAGATGTTTAATTACATCGCCAACCGTCTTGGGGGTGGCGCTCTGGCCATGTATCACATTCAGGCATCTCTTCAACTGGTCAGAAGCAGTCTTTAACTGGAACTGTTGCGTTTCATACTAACGAAATAAATTTTATTATTAAAATTTTACTACTTAGTGAAACAATAATAATACACAGAAAACAAGAAAAATATAGCCTAAACGATCGAACCAGAATCTTTGACATTCCGTGCGACTGCATATCCATACATAAAAGAACCAACAACAGATATACAAGTCGAAATTTTATGCACCGTACGCACGTGACACGCAATTACAAAGATCTGGGTTCGATTCCCGGTGTAAGTAGGCTATATTTTTTGTGCATTCTTGTTTCGGTAAGTTATGTCAAGTTTAATATTTTCTTCTTAAAGGAAAACCATCAAAAAGAAAAAGTCGGAGAAAAAATACAAAAAGATACTCCATCGATATTTTTTATCAAATTTGGTATATTTTACCTGCCTGTGGTCTAATAAAACCATTTAATTAATGGGACCGCAACTTGCTCAATAAGCTGTTAATGCTGGTTTTAAAATGCGGCTGGTGTGTATTAGCTATGTACTCTTTATTCGTTTTATCTCGCTACAATTACACACATGTACACTTACACACTCACAAGTACTCGGAAAAGGCGCCCCCAATATCCCATACTTAACTACCTAAGTATCCCTTACCTGGTGTTCGAGAGTCTTGGTCATTTCCTGATGAATCCGCAGGGACTTGCTCACGTTCATTAGCTCCTCTCTGTTACTGATGTCAGATAGATTAACCTGCACGTTCTCTAGTCGTTTTATAACTGAAAAACAGTAAATTCGTATTAAGTATATTTGTATTATTTTAGCCGATAAAACTTTAACAATATGTACCTAAATCAGTGTCCTATCACTTTGTCGCCAGTCATTTAGCAAATTTTCATTTCACAACCAACGATTGACAAATGCATCATTCTTAAAATTATCTTTACACAAGTACTGATTTCGCAAATAATTTATTTTATCGAATAATAACTTCACAAATTTTCATTTCATATCGTATAATTTCACAAATAGTTTATTTTATAACGATATCAAATAGTCAACTAACGTATCACCTACCAACGTTTGATATAATTATTACTTTGTCACTGGTTTTATTTTATTTGAATAAAATATATTAAATCGCCGTTACCTTTTAAAAGACTCAGCCCTTTTAAGGACGTTCGGGCGAACAGACAGACTTACTGACGGAGAGAAAGAATAGGTTTAGGTTAGGTTAGAGTTAAGCCAAGGCGCGAAGCGCCTCAAGTACGCGGAATAGGAGCTCCGTCGACACCGTCCAGAAATTGCGGTTGAGTATAATATTTTTCAACATATTTGCTCGAAAATTTTAGAAGTCCGGCTTAGAAGTGCAATTCAGAAATCAATAAGCAAGGAGCAATAAACTTACGGAGTTCGAGTATACATTTCATACCTACCGCCCTGCATTTCGTTACGCAGAAAGTCATTTTTAAGGAACAATGTTTACCAATTCACGTTTTGCAAAATAACTGATCTTAAAAACGATTTATTTGTGAAATGAACATTTTAAAAATAATAATTTGTCTTTCCGTTTGTCAAGTGTCAAAGTTTCTAAATGTATAGTTGTCGAGTAATTATTTATAAAATGAACATTTTTGCGACAACATGTTTGTGAAATGAATAGTATATGAAACGTTGGTTGTGAAATGAACTTTTGTTAAACAAGTTTCGACAAAACATTAGTGAACCACCTAAATCTACTAGTAAGACAACCAACCCGAAACATGTGTCAATGCGTCCATACCCATAAAAGTCAGTTCCCTAAAACATTAAACTTCTCTAAGAAGAGCCCGACTCTTGATTATCTATACATGTAGCTCGAGATCACATCTGAATCTTTTGGGATGGACGGACATCTGCAATTTCTCAGACGTTGCTGATGTTTATGGATGGCAGATCACTTACCATCAGGTGCCCTAAGATACTAAACCTGATAATAAAAAAAAACTCTTACGAAGTCAAATATGTCTAATGTTATTCGGAACGAGGATTAGAAGCTATTGAGTAGTAATATGCTCGCTACCTATGTCTCGCTCGACCGCCATTTCCTTGATATCATTAATTATTTCTGAAGCATTCTCCTTCTGCAACATCCGAGTCCGTTTGTGGACCTCCTTGAATTCATCTATCAGATTCTGGTACAAATCCAGCAAATCTTGTACTGTGTTATTCCGGGCAACGTCGGTCGGAATGTCTGGAATCTTTAAATATCTGAAATATTGCTGTACAATAAGTAGCTGGAAGCACAAAGAGCTAAATAAAACAATACACGACTATTTAAAAGTCGGTTAGAGCTTGAGTAGAACTTTTCTAACTTTTCTACGTTCATATTCTTTTCACTCTCCTAAGTTTGTTTTATTTTATCAAACACATGACATCCTTTATAGTATAATTTCACTAGATGATAATAGCTCGTATAAATCATTACGAAATTATTCTATTAGTATATGTGCTTGTTAAAAATATAAATAAACCCAGCCGGATTCCTCGATGCTCGCGCGCGGACTGAACCTAACCAAACGCATAAAAATCGTTAACCCGAAATCCAAACTAAAGAGATTCGCCTTTGAATTTGGATATATGAATCTTGAAACGGTATACGAATATTAGGTATTATCATATTATGAAGGTAGAATTCTCGAGATGTTATTAGGTAATTGAATGACTTCATAAATAGTCAGTGCCGTAGAATAGGAGACCGCCTGGGGCGCTGAAATTTTAGACGCGCCATTAGCCCTCGTTCACGTTGCTAGATGTTAGACAAAGCAAGTTAACCCACGCGATATGGTGTAATGAGTAATGACTGTCATATTCTCAGTTTACAGCCAGGAAGCAGGATAACATTGATGGAGGCATGAAAACCTTGGCGAAGGCCTCAGGCTAGGCAGGAGTTCGATTGTTTAAGAGATTTTTGAAGCACAAGACCCCGCGTGGGAGGTGGCCCACGCATCGCGTCACTACCGGTACAAAGGCATGAGAGTTTTTGTCAGAGCCATAAAATTCCTTTTTAAAGTAAGTATGTGTGTGTGCTTGTTTGAAGAGAACTCGTTTACAGTTCTGTTGACTTCGACCGCCTCATTTATTATTAGGTATCCGTAATTACGCCATTCAGCGTTACCACCTTTATGGAGCCTCTTAACCTCTACGGCCTACTGAAGCGGCGCGGCAAGTGCTGTAGGCCGAGCACGAAGTTTTCGAATCCTGCGTAACGTAATCGAGTAGTAACGTTATTGAGAAATTTGTATGACGTTTGGAACAGCGCCCGCCCGTGAGCGTACCTATTTGGCACAAAAATTTAGTATGAGGTTTCTCGATTTCGATACGATAACGTAACGTTACGCAAGATTTGAAAACATTGTGCTCGGGCCTCTGAGCGCACGACAAACAAGCCTACCTGCGCACTCTTTGCATACCTACCACGTTTCGGGATAGACCCAAATAGGTGGTGTCAAGTTAAAAAATAACGAGTGTTTTATATAAGTAATTATCACATCAATCGTATTAATACCTAATGTCTGTGAATATCTGGCTAATAATTCGGTCTATTCTACAGAAATTATCTCAAAGTTGACAGGTATGTACCCGCCATTCTTAGGTGGATTTTCAAACTGGAGACCCCTGGTGCAATTTGTGTGGCCGTATTTTTGTATAAGTGCCACACAAATTACACCAGAGAGGTCTACAGTTTGAAAATTCACCCCCCTGAAACGTTTTCATGGTTTCCTTTTATGACGTTTACATGAATTTCAAGTGCTCACGATTTCATACCAAATTTAACTCTACCAACTTGTAACGACTCGAATAAATCAAGGTGAAAGCTTTAAGCTTACTCTGTTTTAAATTACTGGACCCTTGTCAATGATCCCTCGGTAAAGTTAAACTTACAATTGGGACAGACAGATTTCACGGTTACCTTGCCTTGTCTTCTCTTGTGGTTCTATTTGCTACGTTTGGCCTGCTCTGAACAAGGAAAACTAGTTGTAACAAGTAATAATGTAAATAGCTCCAATTTGCTCCAAACTAAGTACTACAGTACTACGAGTACAGTAATGTAGTTACCCACCTACTAGAATAATAAGTCACGACGTCGTCTCTTTGGTACCTACAGAGTAGGTGCTGTAATTCGGCTGAAAATGTCTTAAGGATTTGTTTTTTCTCGTTGAATAACATGAAACTGCCGTGAGATTCAATTATAGTCAAATAAACGGATTAATTACTCACGTATATGTCAGTTGAAACCAATCACATCAATTTGTAAAGGCTCGTTCACACTAACTGTTTGCCAAAGTATTCATTACTGTTTTGAAGCTCGGGGGGCACTGACCACCTACTTGAAGTAGGATAGTAGTTAGGAACTTTCCGCGGAATGACAAACTTTTCTCTCGCCCGTATGGACACATCAAACCTAATGTAGTGCGTCGAATCAGAGTCTACTGAGTGTACGGATTAATCAGAATCATGTCGGGCTACTCGACTGACATACGTGAATAATCCGTTTATTTGTCTATCAACATCATCATCATGTCAGCCTAAAGACGTGAACTGCTGGACAATACGCCTCTCCCAATAAGGGTCTCCACCCACTCAGACCGGTCTTGTGCTTTCCGCATCCACCGCGATCCCGCGATCCTCACCAGGTAGTTGCTCCATCTTGTTGGAGGCCTACCTACAGCTCGTCTCCTGGTCCGCGGATGCCATTCGACTGTATAACTCGTTGATTCCACGATGAATATTGGAATTCAAGCCACAAGTACCTACTTTATAGTTATTATTGTTTTCATTACGGAAAATTGTACGGTTCCGGTGGGACAAGAGAAACTAACCCTAAACAAAGTTAGACTCCCGAGTAACAGTTAAATACCTAACTATAATAACTATGATAAGTAGGTACCTATTAACTTGAATAATACAAATTTAATTCCCGAACAGCGTCTTCTCAACAAGCGAACTTGTACCGGTATTCAATAGTGCCATAAGTTCCGATTTGTACCGCGCCAGAGGTTTTACACGCAACGAGTTTCGCATTTTCTTCTTAGAGATCGTGAGGCAAGTTACGGCGTCTATTTAAAATTTAAGAATACTTAATCTTCTGTCTATTTATATCCCGCAAGTTATATATTTTAATTATACAGACCTGCTGGCCTAGAAGAAATAAGGTAGAATTCAGTTAATATGTATCAGATTAAAAAAAGTTTAAGTTTAGTATGTTTGACGAACAAATGCGCAACGTACAGTCAGCAGCAAAAGTAGCTAAACAACCGACGCGTTCACAATCATCTAAGCACGGCTCTATGGTTAGACATAAGAGCTTGTGCAGATCTTTGTGACCGCTTCGGTTGCTTAGAAGTATCTGCTGCTGATTGTACCTAGTTGAAATCGGTTAAAAACACTTTCTAAAATTAAAAGTACGAAAAACTAGATCTGTCACCCCTCCTTAGTTTTAAGCTCGTGTTTACAATGTGTTAATTAATTAGTGTTATGCTAAATGTGAAAAAAAAAGCTCAAGGTTATATGACTCATGTCATAATACGCCACTGATGTCAAATAAAACCACATTTTTAAGTAAATTTCCACTTTAGATGGCTGTGTTTTCGACCTGCTCAATGCTCAAGGTAAGGTATGTGAATGTGTGGAGGTAGAGCATCGAGAGCAGACGTTGCGATATTTACGAAATTCGATACATCACACACCCAATACAAGTTCAAGTCCAATTAATAGAACATAAAAATAAAGAAGATATACGAGGGCTGTTTGATAAGTATCCGTTTTCTAAATATATTAATATCACTGGCCGCAAATAAGTATACCACCTTTTTGAGCCATTTTTCAGAGGCGGGAAAATTTAAAAAAAATGGCATTATTTTGTTTTTTTTCTCATTTGACAACGATTCAGTGAAGGCGTGAACTTAAAATTGTTAAAATGGAGAAAGAACAGTATCGGTCTGTAATTAGATTCTTATTTTTGGAAGGAAAAACACGTGATGAAATAAAAGTAAGAATGCAAGCGGTTTACCATGAATGTGCTCCTTCTATGACAACCGTCAGATATTGGTTCAACGAGTTTAAGCGGGGGAGAACAACCGTCTTTGATGAGGATGGCCCAGGCCGGCCAGTTGAGGTGACTACAGACGATATGGTTAAGAAAATTGAAAATATCGTTTTAGCCGACCGCCGATTAAACTTCGAGAAATCGTTGATGCTGTAAACGTTTCAATCGAGAGGGTACAACACATATTAGAAGAAAAATTGGGTATGAAGAAAGTATCGGCGAGGTGGGTGCCGCGTTTACTCACGGAGGAGCAAAAACGGAACCGACTGACTACTTCGGAGCAGTGTTTGGCCGTGTTCAAACGTAACCCGAAGGAGTTTCTGCGTCGTTTCGTGACCGTGGACGAAACGTGGGTCCACCACTACACCCCGGAAATGAAAGAGCAGTCGAAGCAGTGGATTTTACCGGGTGAACCTGCTCCAAAGAGAGCAAAAACCGTCCCGTCGGCTGGAAAGGTCATGGCGACCGTTATTTGGGATTCGCAGGGTATTATACATATTGATTATTTAGAAAAAGGAAAAACAATAACAGGGCAGTACTATGCCAATTTATTGGATGAATTTGACGCCGTGTTGAAGGACAAACGACCCCATTTAAAAAAGAAAAAAGTACTGTTTCATCACGACAACGCCCCTGCTCATTCGTCCAGAGTAGTGACGGCTAAATTAGCACAGTTACGCTACGAACTATTGTCTCACCCCCCGTATTCTCCAGAATTGGCCCTATGCGATTTCTTTTTGTTTCCCAACCTAAAAAAATGGCTCGGTGGCAAGCGATTTGGATCAAATGACGAAGTCATTGCCGCCACTGAGGCCAATTTTAATGACTTTCCAAAATCATACTTTTTGGATGGTTTATTGAAGCTTGAGTATAGGTGCAACAAATGTATAGAGTTAAAAGGTGACCACGTAGAAAAATAAATGCATACATACAAAAAAAAAATTTTTTTGGTACTTATCAAACAGCCCTCGTATAGTTGCTACCCTCAGAGTACAGGACAAACCAGAAGCCGCGTTCAATTGTATTGGGTACTGTATTATTATTGTATTCCTCATAACCGGACGCGGCACACAGTGTCCATCATTTACTATTGATTCGCTAACTTAATTATTTACATTCAAAAATTTACTCTGTTATTCATAAACCTATTTTAACTAAAATGCCGTTAAAGTTCGTTTGTCCTTTTTTGTCACATTGACACTTCCGTTATTAAGAAGAAGACAAAACCTATTTTAGCTAATTGGAGGCTTGAGTGACATTTATGAATAAGGCCATTAATCTTTTTTATAAACCCAGAGGCATTTATGTAAGAACGACACGAGAAGGGATTAATTAATATTGTCATTCATACAACACGCTACGCTACGTGCACGGAGATGACTACGCAAAATACAGCTTCAGTTTTAAGCGCTCTACGGTTCTGGTTTGATCTGTTTTCAGAGTTGCCAAGTAACAACGGTGACTTACTTGGCAAGATACGCCGTATTCTTGACCTGCTCCTTGTTCGTGAGCAGCCAATGCAGAACGTGTTGAACGGTGGAGGCATCTCCCGCGAGAAGCCGCGCGCGGAACCGCGGCGGGTCGTCGTCCGCAGGAGGCCGGTACTTGACGCTGCCCAGCATTTCCAGTAGTCGGACCGACACGGTCTCGGGGTCGTCTTCGCGGACGTCCAACTAGAGTAGAAACATTGACGAACACTTGCTATGCCGGGTAGATTTATAGATAACAGCAGCGAGGCTTATGTAAAGTTATAAGTATATAAATAATGCGCTCCGTCGCATTTATAGGCATAGCGGAACGACACCATTTAGCACACCCTTCGTTTCCAATATAATAAAGCGAGAGACCTTGCTACCAGCGAACATGGGGAAAACTTTGCGGATTCTCGATAGCCCCTATACCTACATAGATAGATTTTTGAATAATAATAATTTTGAACCATCATAAATATAATTATTTGAATTAAGTATTTAAATAGGAAAAAACCGACCAAATGCTAGTAGGACTCGCGCACCAAGAAAACCGTACAAATAAATAGTTCGTCTGTCACGGGAATTGAGTCCCAAAGTTTTTTTCCTGCTTTACCCCATTTTTTTTAAATGACCAGTGTTAGCAGAGACCTCATCTGAGGCACCTGCTTTTAAGCAAAATATACGCGGAGTGGGGTCATTTTACATAAAAACTTTAATTCGTGTTATTTTTTCTGTACTAACAGATTTTTATCTAAGTATACAAACTTCGGAGTTAAGATACGGGACTGTATTTTTTTTAAATTAAAAGTCGAAAACTATGAGGCGTAAAAAAAGATTTAAAATGTGCAAGCAACACTCTTTCTTACCAAAATGGTGAAAAATATTTAACCATTTCGGTAAGGTATCCTAACAACGTCACGATATAGGTAGAATCTACGAAGCTACATTGCTTAAACCTACTAGGTAAATTGGTGTGGTCGGAGTAGGTTAAGTAGGTAGTTACCTTACCTAGTGCCCGCTGTCACTGTCACCGACGGGAATGTTACTTAATATCGCTCAAGGTTCCACCGGAGAGTATGTATTTGGAGCACTGACAATAAACGGACGGGATGAGGCCTATGCTAACCTTGTACTAAACCTGACCTCAAAAACTAAACTCAATTAAGTTGGGAGCTTAGAAAATACCGTTAATTAACAATGAATGTTTACAAAAGAAATTGCACAAAATGCTTAAAAACTAGGTTTGAATATCGTAATCAAAGACCGAATCTAGAGATACTAAGTACTTAAATCAAAGTTCTTGGATCTAGTATCCAAGATTTACCTGCATACCCTACGAATTGGTAACCTAAGTATGTATCATTTTAGTAAAATAAGCAAATCAATTTCATTGACATCAAGGCAAGATAAGAGATTTATGAATTGGTTCATCGGCTATTGAATAGTGAACGGATTAGTAACAAAGGTTCACTAATTAGATTATATTGACTTCGGTTCGTAACTAGTAAAGGTCTGTGTAGGCATTTGACCCATTCAAGCGACCTCTGGCTATTAAAGTTGTTGGTTTAGCAGCCAATACTGTGAAAGCCGAATATCAAAAGGTCTTTCAATAGTCGTAATTTGGGTGTTCTCTCATTCAATCTACCCGAAATAGGTAGGCAATAATACGCTGGACCCACGATTCAACGTGGAGACGCCACGGCTTTCGTTTCTTTCGTTTTTTGATTGACTATGGTGAATCGAAGTAATTTTGAAGGACTCCGCTTGATGGTTTTTACCAGTCGGCTTTATGGCTAACAAACGCCGAGTATCGCGAAGAATACGGTTGTATGTATTGTTCGTTACAAGTTCACATTGCTGCCAAAATTTGCAAGTAAAAATTCAAATCCTCTTCTAAGTTCAACTACTTGACCTTTATTTATTTTAACTAACTGCCCGATGCTAACTTAAACCAAGAACTTGGCCAAGAGGAAGGTCATTGAGGAACCTCAGCATAAAACGTAAACTACAAAGTCGAACTGCAAAGCCAGATTTCCATTAACGACAACCTCAAAGCAAAGCTCAGGCTCAGGATAAGCATTGGCGTTTAAACTATGGGACGCCGCATCCATTGCTACGCCAAATTAACTACTTAAGACTTTGTTACTTTAAGACTTCCTGAAACCATTCAAGGCATAAAATAGACCGCCTCTGCCGTCACACAAATCCAGTGAGCTTATCTATGTCAATATGGACTATTAGTGGGTAAAGTTATCTAACACACTAAGTTACCACAATTACTGTTACAGTCAGCAGCAGAAGTAGCTAAGCAACCGAAGCGGTCATAATGATCTAAACACGGCTCTATTGTTGTAAACATAAGAGCTTGTGTAGATCATTGTGACCTCTTCGGTTGCTTAGCTACTTCTGCTGCTGATTGTACCTAAATTAATATTACGACATATATACATTACGAGTACATTGTATATACATGAACAGACGCATTTTGAAATTATCAGTCATTTAAAGTAATGAGTACCTACACCTAACTTCGAATTACTAAAAACTTGCAATAATTTTTGTGCTTGGCTTGCAACACGTAACGGAGTTACAATTGTAGAGATCCCACTACGGGTAAGTAATATACAAATAGCCAAAGAGTGCTTGCTACACTACTACAGTATTACAGTAACGTTAGTAAATTGTTCGCCTAAAGCAATAACAAAAAGTAAATGACTAGTCAACCAAATACCTTTTCACCAGCATTGAAAGCGACGAGCAAATCAACGAGCAACTGTAGCAGCTGTTTCTCGTCCAGAGAGTCGAACTTTATCAAGTCGTAGTTCCTCCCCAAACTTGCGTTTATTTCCTTCACAATATACTTTATTTGTTCGGTCATTGTTTTACGATTCCTGTAAAAATAAGTACTTATTATTGCGTTCTTTCACAACTTTCCTATGGTATCATTGTTGACAACTTTTAGTCGTCATGGAAACTTGCTTATTCTTCGGAGGAAAATCCAAAAAAATATTTCATAAAAATCAGTGTTTTATAAAAAATCCAATTATTAGTTACTTTGTAATAAAATAAAATAATTTAACCTCTTTTTGTGCAATTACTAAGTACTGTTAGCGCCATCTTGTGATTATACAACGAAAAAAATGTCCTCGATAGGTAGCAGTAGTCTGTGCTGTGAATAAAAGTTTGTGGAATGTTTGACGAAGTTCTTCTAATAATCCCTTGGTGGCGTTGTCAGTTGGTATTCGTTCTGGATACTAGATGTCGCTAGGTTAATTCTAATGTTAATACCAATTCCATTCCAATCAGTTCAACCGACTGAAATGCATCATTTCATTTTTTAAAGCTCACAAAATGATACTATGAAATAGAAAACAAAATTATGACATGTTAAATCAGGAGATTCACGACACTGATTTTCTAACCGCTTGAAAACTTCCGAACACGCTCGAACGTCAATGCTAAAACTGCTACTATTGGGTTTCTTCTTGGTTCCTTCATTGCTCTTATCCAATGGCGACTGTATGTATACTTACACGAGTATTCACGCAAAGTGAAACGTCGTAAATGGGAAATGAATGAAACAGTGTAAATTTTCTTCGAATAAATTATATTCCTGTAATTATAATACAATCATTATAATTTTCTGATGTCAAATCTCAACAAGTTGCCCTTACTCTACAGTTATTTGTGCCTAAGGCTCATAGCTTTTGCTCGCACTCGGGGACTCGTTCAAACTCTCCTCGCACTCGATGCCTCACAGCCGTACAACGTTGACTAACTCGCTACAGTTGTTATGCCAAACAGACGCATACAAAACATAATACCAATACCAATTTGGTTACTAGAAAATTATCATAATTCCACGAAATATCACCTAATCACATTTGATTTGAAAATAAACAAATCAATAACGTTAAACTATATAGCACCAATTTCAGAACCTAACATTTATTCACTGATTGTTCATTTAACTAACCCGGCAAATGAAGACAGCTGTTTAAGTTCTGCAACTGATTTACATTCATCCCATTGCTGATTCACCTCCACTATTACGAATTGAATGCTACTTACACTATGGCATGCACCATTATTTTACTCAGACCCTAAGTTAGTAGTAACAAATTTTATTAACTAAGTAACTTTAATTAAAGCAGCTAAATGAATTGACGTCGCCGTCAGCTCGTCATCACTGAGAAATAAATATTTTTTACTTATTTACAATCGAAAAGTGTGAATTCTAAACAAAACTTGATATTCCAGTATGTATCATAAAATATCTAGGTTTTGAATAAAAAAACATAAATAATTTGTACTCTTCTACTTAAATGGAAGTTTGATTACATTATTTACAATGATACATTATGATTTATAATCTATCCCTAAAGAAATAGTAATCGTAAGCGTGTTACCACTTTAAATAACTATAATTCAGACAAAGCACCTACGTAAACCTAGATTGTTAAGTCTCACAATTGCTATGAAATAAATAACACAACCACAATATATTAATACACTGTTCTAGACGGGATCACACGTTAACAAAGAAAGAACTACAAATAAATCGAGTTATCTGTTAACTCCCAAAATGTAACGGTGTATTTAATCTCAATCGTTTTAATTTTCTCGACTACTTACACTAATTTGGATTTCAACCTTTTATACATTATTTAAATGTGCACGCCTGGTCCTCGCGAAAAGTCTCTCTTTTAAACAGGAAGCGTAACAAACACTTGAGCTCTATCATGGGAATGTTTTATACATAGAGTAAGAGAGATTTAAAGAAATGTTTATTCAAACTCAATTCAGACTACCTAAAAACCCAGAAATTCTTTTCGACCTCGATCCCCTTGGACAGTTACATAAATGCAAATGAGCCGCTCACTAAAGATAAACAATTCGCTACTAAATACACGTCAAATG